>BQNB010128492.1:0-19271 GCA_026074375.1 Tanacetum coccineum
TAACGTAAACCTGCAGGTTAAAATGGTGGTGACAGTATCCCAATCAACCAAATTCGATTCATTACCACATGTTCTTGCTCATTCTACAAAGACAATCTATCATGAAAGCTCAAGGTTTAAAGACAAAGACTTCCGCTAACTCTGATTTGAAGCTTTTAAGATGAGGCATAGTATGAGAATGTTGGTCAAAGACTCAAGATCCTAAGATCGCATAGACGTTAAAGACAATGTCAAAGGCTCAAAAGTAAAGATCGTAAAAGCATGAAGGAACAAGCCTACAACAAATAACAAAGAGAAAGATCAAGATCACATGAGCTTAACGACAAAAGCAATCTCATTGATCTCATGAAGGAGTGTCATCAATGAACTCACTTCGGGGGAGATTGTTTGCCTCAAAATATTGAGTCGAACATGAAGTTCGTCCATTATGAATGGTAGTCTCGGTCAATCAATTAGTTAACGTTGTAATAGGAAAGTATTGGGAATCGGGCTCGATAGTTAATCTAATATTGTATATGTTTCGGGTTTAATCCCAAGCAAAACCCGAGCCCGGGTCCTAGTCAAATATCCCGAACGTCACTTAATGTGTCGGGGTATATAAGTAACTTTTCCTCTTTGGAAAAGTTAGTTGATTTCATTTTATAATATTTCACTTTTCTATTTTCTCTCCAATCTCACTCTCTCTCTCTTCTTTCTCTCTCTAGGAAATCATCTCACTCTCTCTCTATATTTCTTGATCTAGATCCGTGTATGATATGAAGTGTATGTGTTAAAGGGATCCTACAGATGTCCCTGCTGTGTATCTACAACAATGCTGGAAGACAGTTAGCAAAGTGCCTGATACTGAAGACGCGATCAAGTTCAAGTTAGATATTAATAAATTATCTACATTATAGATATGTTCTGAGACACTATTAATCTGCCAGTGGAAACTCTTGAAAATCCATTTGTCACACCAGTCAACATCCATACTATTGAAGCTTTCATGAACAGGGTTGGCTATCAAGGTGTGGTTGATAAAATGAGCGCCTTCTACACGAAGAATTTAGCTCAGCCATGGCAAACAATGTTCAAGGTGTTCAATCGTTGTCTAACTACAAGAACATCTAGACACGATCAGACAAAGATCAACATTCTTCAACTATTTCATGTTGTGGTCAACCGTATAAATGTTGATTTTGCTGCTCTTCTATGGTGGGATTTCATTAATTGTGTATCTCAAAAAAAGGATTACATCCTGTACCCTCACTTTACAAAGCTCATAATTGCTGATTTGATGAAGAAGTATGAAACCATTTCTCTAAGAATTGAAGAGGATTATCATTCAATCAAGGATGATATTCCATTGGTGAGTGTTTATACCATAGGGAATGTGACTGTGCGAGGAATGATGATTCCAGATGAATTCTTAACCGAGGAAATCCGTGCCACTGATGACTATAAGGAGTATGAGATGGTGTTTGTTGGAATAGATGTTCTAATGAATCAACCGCAATCGGTTGTTTCTACCCAAGGAACGCATATGTCAATACCTAGAGCCCATAAGACACCTACCCTTACTACTGCTAGTCCTCAGGGGAAGAAGAGGAAGAAAAGTGTTAGGGAATCAAGTTCACCACAAAAATCATTGAAAATTACTATTAGACAAAAGTAGGCAGATAAAAGTGACAAATATGAGCAATCATATGATGATGCTGATGAATCCGATGATAGGTTAGAGCTCGGGAGTCATAAGGAGAATCCAAAACATGTTGATGATGATGATGACAAAGAGAAGGTAGATGAGAAGAAAGATGATGAAATAGGTAGTTTGGAGACTAGGAATGAGGAGATGCAGACACCAATTCCCACAACACCTAGATCCCCTAGGACACTCTTATCTTCGAATAATAATATTACTTAGGAATTGACGGATACTGTATCACTCCCAACCGCAACTACATCTAAGGAACCACACTCCAAACGACATATTTCTAGTAAGTACAGTCGTCTTCCAGGTGTGCTTCGCAGGATGTGCAGGCGTCAAGGATATAAGATCAAGAACATGGAACAAAAGTACGTAACAACTAAATATTTCTGCATGACTCACACGAAAGTTGATCGAGTTCTTCATGAAATTGTACCACAACTCGCTGAAAGAGCTACAGATTACTTGATTGAAAATAACTTGAAGCCATCTATTGCTGTAACTATTATTGAAGATCATGATGCTTTTCGTTCAGAAGTACCTGATCTTGCTTCTCAAGAATTCAATGCACAAGCACCAAAGATCATAGAAGAAATTTTCAAGAATTACGTACAAAACAATGTTATTCAAGTCCATCCTACCACAACCACATCAACCAAAAAAACTTTGTCAGCTGATCCTCAACAACAAATGTATTTAAAGATGAAATGAAGTCTTCAAGATCAAGCTAATGATCCAGCATTATGGGAGGTACTGAAACATAAAATTGAACAGTCTTCCACCTCTAATACTTCTTGTAGGGATGATGATATTCACTCATAAAGACATGATGACCATCAAGAGGATGATGCTCCTCCTGAGGGGGAGAAAAGAGTGAAAAGACATAAGACCTCTAAAAGTTTAAATTCTGCAAGGGGTTCTTCGTCAAAAAAATTAGGTAAAGATTCCACAACTTATGTATCCAAGCAACAACATCAACAACAGGAATGGGATGCATGGGTAGAGGAAAGGGTAATTGACAAAATTCTTTAATTAGACATTTATTCGAGGGGGAATTATGAAATTCTTGATTTTAAAAATTCTTCTCAAGAATGCTCAAAACTGCAAAACTAACTATCTTTCGATAAGTTCTTTAATTAGATATCTTATTAAGGGGGAGTTACAATTTTTTTAGTCAAATCATCATCAGAAAATAAAAATGGGTTCTCAAAAAGCAAAAATAACTTCGTTTCGAATAAATTTTTATCAAAAGGAAAGAAATTTCAAATGTGGATAATTGTTCGAGGAGGAGTTATGAAATTTTTTATGTCAAAAACGGGAACTTAACTGCAAAAATAACTCAAAAAGATTAATGTGCAAAGAGGTCTAACTCCAAGGGGTAGTTATGAAAAAAATTTGGTATAATTCAAGCATACAAAAGTAACTACAAGGACTAGAAGTGTAAAATGCAAAAGATAACTTTCTTATGGGTTGCTAATGATTACGAACGAAAGAAGAGGGGCTAAGAATTTCAAACTCAAAAGATACTTTCGTATGGACCAAAAGGGCTTACGTAAGTAACTTGAGGGACTGAAAATGCCAAAATTGCAAACTTATTTTTGGAAGTATAAAAGTAACAGTTTTCATACGTAACCTCATCACTTTCGTAAAACACACAAAAAGGTTTCGTACATTGTCTGCACACATTGAGCTTTCGTAACTTAGAAAACACGATCCAAATTGTTTCATTGAATCTCTGTTATTAAAAACATAAGAAACCATGATTTATATCATTTCTTTGTGATTAATTGTTGTTATTACCTGCTAATATAGGTTTCGTTAAATTCTTGGGTTTCGTAAACATGAAAAGTGATTGAAACTTAAAATTGATTGAGGCAAAACATTAATATATGTCTTGTAACATGAATGGAATGGATTGATCACTAAAAATATCATTTGTGGGTTAAGATCATGAGGTTTCGTAACCTTGATAGGTTTCATAAATTTGAGATGTTGCTTTCAGACATAACAACAGTCTTGAACTGTTAAATAAATGATAAAAAGCTGAAAAACAAAATAAATATCTTAGTTTATCATTTTTCGAGTTGATAAAGTAAGTCTTACAGAAGTAATGTTTCAGTTCGAATTTCGTAAGAGGCTTAACAAAGGTTTCAAAGACTTAATAGGCCAAATGGGTTTCGTAAATGATATTTTGGGCTTAATAAATGGGTTTCGTAAGGCAAAATGAGTTTTTAAGCTTGGGTTTCGGAAAAGAATATTAATGGGCTAAATTTTTTACAGATACTCAAAAGGGCTTAATCGTTAAACAAATTGGCATCTTACGAAAATAAATGATCAATTTTGTTATAAAATCATATCTTTATATTGGTAAATGGATCAAATGGTAAAGATTGTGTCCGGTTTCGACCGTATTCTAAAATTAACAGGATGAGGATTAAGCAATCTACAGACCATCCAGATATCGTATATAAGTATATGTTTTGTATAACTAAATTTTTCATTCAAGTGATCAATGATTCAAAAAGACATGAAAAGAGAATGAATGTGCATGGTGATTTAACTGTCTGTAATCATAAGTTTCTCATGTAACAACAAAGGCAAAAGTTCAAAGTTTTGAAAAGATTGTTGCAAAAACAAATTCAAAATGGTTTATGACTATCTATTGTACTCAGTTGGGTAAATAGTCTAAGTCATGTCCGGTTTCGGCCATTTACTGGAATGAACTGAATGAGAAGTGAGTGACTTAGTGACCATCCAATTGTTGTTACATTAGTGTGGTTTATAATCATAGTTTTCAAACATCTTTAGAAAACTTGCGATTTTCAAAATGTTGCCTTAATTTCTATCCAAAAGCTATGTTTTAGTGTCAGAAAGTGGTACTCTTTTACTAAACAAGTTTTTTATGCGAATATAAAGTTATACTTCTGGATATATTAAAATGGTTGTCACAAACTTGTGTTTTTGCCAAATTGGTATTTTCAAAATCAGAGTATATCTTTATTATTCTTGAAAGAGTATCATTTCGCAAATTCTTTTTGGTGAGGAAATTAAAAATAGAAAGATAGATGAAATCCATACGCGAAAAATAAATTCAAGGTATGCTCGAAAAAGAAATGCCAGAGCATACAAAATGAGATTAAAAGAAAAAGACGAATAAAGCGTATGGCATGTGCCCGAAAAAGCAAGATTTGGCACATGAGAAAGAAAACGATCACAATATGCTCAAAAAGAATTGCCAGAACATATAAAAACAGACAAAGTGGAAAGAGACAAAAATGTTATATAAATGTGTATTCCATAAACTTTCTCATTTCACTAATCATTTCATGTCATCATACAGTTTTCCACATGGCTCAACAGATTGTTTCAGCTGCTCAACTTGTTTCTAAATTCCAAGGCATCCGGAGATGTAATAATTATGATGTACTTTAGAGTATTCCATGTTCTCCTGAATGCAAGATTGTTGGGAAAATTTTACTTGATCATCCTTTTTATTATGCTTTAACTGCTACTGCTGATGTCCCAGCTGTTTATCTACAACAATTCTGGCAGATAGTTCACAAAGTACCTGACACCAAGGATACCATCAGATTCAAGTTGAATACTCAAGAGATTACTTACACAGTGGATATGTTTCACTACACTCTTAAGCTACCGATGGAAACTCCAGATAATCCATTTATCACACCAGTAACAATTGAAACCATTGAATCTTTTATGAAGACAGTTAGATATTAAGGTGTAGTAGACAAAGTAAGTGCTTTCTCCACAAAGTTTCTTGCTCAACCATGACAAACAATGTTCAAAGTGTTCAATCGTTGCTTGACAACAAGAACAACTAGGCATGATCATATAAAGATCAACATTCTTCAGTTGTTTCATGCTGTGGTCAATCGTACGAATGTTAATTATGTTGCTCTTCTTTGGTGGGATTTCATGAACAATGTATTTAAGAAAAAGAATGTTATTCAATATCCTCGATTTATCAAGCTCATAATCGATGATTTAATGGAGAAGTTTCCATCTATTCCTCGAAGACATGACGAGGATTATCATTCTATCAAGGATGATACTCCTTTGGTAAGTGTTTATTCTAT
Source organism: Tanacetum coccineum (assembly GCA_026074375.1). Classification (NCBI taxonomy): domain Eukaryota; kingdom Viridiplantae; phylum Streptophyta; class Magnoliopsida; order Asterales; family Asteraceae; genus Tanacetum; species Tanacetum coccineum. The sequence goes on from BQNB010128492.1 coordinate 5,785, forward strand.
AGGAAATGTGCTATTTCGAGGGATGCGAATTCCAGATGCATTCTTAACTGCTGAAATCCGTGCTACTGACGACTACAAGGAGTATGAGATGTTGTTTGTTGGAGTAGACGTTCCAGTTAATCAACTACAACCGGTTGTTTCTACCCAAGGAACGCATAGGTCAATACCTAGAGCCCATAGGACACCTACCCTTACTACTACTAGTCCTCGGGGGAAGAAGAGGAAGCAACATGCTGGAGAAACTAGTTCACTATGAAAACCACTGAAAGTTACCATCAGACAAAAGAAACAAACCACAACTCCAATTCCACCTCCAGGTGATGATCGAGAGAGGGATGAAGTGGCTGAAGCAACCATTCTAAGTCTCACATTACATAAAACTGATTTAGATGCTGAAGCTCAAGAAAATATTGCTAAAGTACAAGAAAAACTGGATGAGGAAGAGATTGAAAAGATGGTTGAAGGTGACAAAGATGAAGAATCATATGCGAGTGAGTTTGTTGATTCCATGATTAATGATGATGTTGATGATTCTGGTACTAAGATAGAGCCCGAGATTCATAAGGAATATCCATAAAATGTTAGTGATGATGATGAAGTAATTGAGAAAGAGATGAAAGATGATGAGATTGAGAAGGAAGAAACAAATGATGATGTTGAGAAAATGAATGTTGTTGTTAAAGAAAAAGATAATGATGAGGGTGCTTCGGGTAGTGTGGAGTTTAGGAATGAGAAGATGCATACACCAATTCCCACACCAACTAGATCCCCTAGGAAAGATTTATCTTCTGATAAAACAACTTTTGAGGAATTGACAGCAATTGTATCACCAACACTTGCTACCACATCCAAAGACTCGTCTACATCTAAACGCAAGAAATGACCTATTTCATACAAGATGAAGATTCTTCCATGAAGTATTCATGGCTTGTGTAGAGGATGTGGTCAAATTTAGTCTCATATCAAAAACAAATTTATCACTCATGAGTTCTTTATCAGCAAGATTCGAGAAGTTCTTGATCATTGCAACAATGTTGTACCTGAACTGACGTTTGCAAAGACTAATGAGATAATGAATAAGGAGATTCCACGTCTGGTTAATCTTGCAGATAACAAGGTTGCAAAGACTAATGAGATAATGAACAAGGAGATTCCACGTCTGGTTAATCTTGCAATTAACAATGATCATGAAGTTGATCCTATAAATGTACAAGAAATTATCTCTAAAGGATTTGTCACTCATGGACCAAAAATGATTAAAGAATTGTTTCGAAAGCACATGCAGAATACAACTCTTAATATTTATCCAACAACTCAACTGCTGGAAAATCAACGACTGATCTTCAACAACAGTTATATTTGAATATGAAGTCAAAACCTCAAGATCGAGCAGATGATCCAGAATTATGGGAAATTTTGAAAGCCAAGCTTGAAAAGCAATAACTTTTTGCATATCACGATGAACATCATATGAATGCTAATCATCCAAAAGGGGGAGAAACATGGCGAAAAGAATCTTTTGTAAATGAAAGACCAATTCTGCCGACGATGAAGCGTCTGTAATAATCAACTCTTAAGGGGAGATTGTTAGGTTTAAGAAAAGTGTTTATTATTATATGAATTGGTTTTGTATAGTTTTGTTTAGTTTTATAGTTTTATTAGTAATTATAATTTAATAAAGTCTATCTTGGTCAAAGTTAAGTAAAGTTGATCAAGGTTTGACTAAAGTTAGGAAAATAGAATAGGAACAACAATAAGAATAAATACCCATCTAAGAGGGGTATTTATGCAAGACTTTACATTTTATAATTCACTTCTCCCTCCTATTTCTATTTTTCCTTTTGGAATGAAAACTTTGAAAATGATGAAAAATACTTTCTAGCTCCTCTCCTCTATTCCAACACTTTCATATGATTACTACTATGCAAATATGACATGACAGTTTAGGACTAGGAATGCGTTAATAAAAAAAAGTGTAAAAACAAGAAATAACTATGTTGATAACGGGCTGATTTCTAGGTTAGTTTTGGACAGCGAGAAGTTGTTTTTTGTAATAATGGGTATGTGTCATTGATACTAAACATTATAACGTTTTCATGGCCTCTTGAATCACTAAAAACTGACTTAAAACGAAGAAGTTATGACCTTTTGTAAATCAAACAAGAATAAGTTTTTTTCAAAAAACTGCATATTCCAAGTGTCAAAAAAGTGGTCTGATGTAGTAACTTTGAACATGTTTTTGAACTGTTTAGATTCTGAACCAGAAACATTGTCACAAGAAACATTTTGTAGTCCTTACTGTCTAGTTTTCAGAAAGTACAAGATCGAGTCCTGAAGTTAAGTAATGAAAGAGTTACGGCCTTAAAAAGTTGAGTAAAAACAGTTTTTCACAAATGTTAACTGTTAGGATTAAGAAAATCCATGTAAAATACTCGGTCACCCCGTGTTATATCTAGCATAGGTTAGCTCGTAGTCTTAGTTTTAATCTTTTAGTTACCATACGACTTATGGTGTTGGGCAGGGTCTTTACCCACTTGTTAGCCCTCTCCATGACCCATTTAGGAGCATCAAAACACTTGTATAAATACCCCTTTCCATCCATGAGAAGAGGTTGGTTGAATCATTTTACACACACAAGTTAGTGTGTTTTTCACTAGTTTTCTCCTAACCATCTCTCTCTCTAACTTTCTCTCTCTAGTTCATGTTTGTGTGAAATTCTTGGAACCTACAATTGGTATCAGAGCCCATGGGATGATTAGATAGATTGTGTGTGCGTTTTCTTGGTTGGTTTAGATCAAAAGTTTTGTTTTTGAAGGTTTATTGTCTTTTTCTTGACACTCTTTGATTCTCACATTTGTGATGTTAAAGTTAGTGTTCCCTACAATTTCTCATACAGATGTTGCCAAACATTCTACGAATTTTCTTCGAATGTTAAATGCGTCAATGGTCAACTAGAAACCACAGCCCAGACGGGGATGGTCAGTCCCGATAGATCTATCCATAACACTAGCGTATACCCAGCAGGTAATTAACAGTTCATGATAAAAGGGGACTTAGTGGCAGAAGGGTACTTAGGCAATAATGTAATCAGGAAATAGCATACAGTTTTGAAAACACTTGTGTCCCAAGAAATCAAGCATGTAATCTCCCCCGTATTTAATAAAACAAGTAGTAGAAAAGGGGCTACGAACTCACCTTGAGTGAATGGTAATCAACAATATTCAAAATGGAAAATACGTTACAAGGAATCTCGGAAGCAACCTAATACAATATAGTCGGATACGGAGTACTAAACACATTGATTATTATAGGTCGTATAGCTCATCATACTAGCGTTCGGGCTATCATAATAAAGAAGGTCGTGTAGTGAACTATGAGGAGCTAGGACACTTAAATCGTAAATTGATCCAAAACAAAAACCTCAGACGAACCGCACCCCGAAGAGGCGTCATATGAAACTCCCTAGTAATCTATTTACTTTGATTAATACACCTATAAGTTCAATATATTTTCAATCACCATCTAATGGTTTTGGTAAATTGTTGTTTAATAAGTTAAAATGTTTAATAATTATTGTTTTAGTAACACTAGCATCACTTTTCGCGTTTTAAGCCCGAATTTAACTTTCTTATGCCCACGCATTCGTAATTAAGACAGTTATCATAAATTTTACATTTTTGAGAACTTTGAACCTTCTGATGAACAGTACTTTTACTGTTCACATCAGACGTGAGTTTTAATTTAATTGTAATTTGTTGTCGTAAAACCCGTAAATTTCGTATTATATTCGTTTAACACCGTTTTATAACGATTTCTTTCGAGCACGATCTCTAGATTAAAGTTCTATAATTTATAGGTTACAAAATATAAACTTTCCTGGCATGAACAGTACATTTATAAAAATAGTTTTAAAAAAGTATTAATTGTCGTAAATTAAAAAATTACGATTCTTATCATTTTGGAATCCTAAAAATATGTATTATTTGTTAAAAATATCAAACTTGCTGTTTGAATAATTTTTATAAAAAAAGTTTTTTTATAAACTCCGTTTAATTAACGTATAACTCGTTTTTAACGTAACTTTTTCGTTATTAATCCGTTTGACAAGTTTCTTACCTTTTCGGAATCGTCGTGAAATGAAATTAATCTTATAAAATATAAAAGTAAGTATGATATTATACACTTTTGGACAGAAAGTTTGAGTTGACCTTTATTAGTTTATTTTTAAACCTTTTTTTTAAAATTTTTACACTTAAAACTTACCAAAAGTGTTATGGCTTTATATTACCATCCATACAATATGTGTATAAGCTCATAAAACTATATTTCCAAGAAAAATCCATGTTTACAAGTTAAACATATCCTAATGGTGATTTCACTACATAAACATCACATATGCATATAATCATATAAATAGAAAAGTTAAGGGCTTAAATAACCTTATAGATAATGAAGGATGATTATGACTTAAGTTGCTAACCTTGTTTAGACTTTAAACCCGAGATTATAACCAAGAAACCCTTGTTTTCTTAATAAAACCCTAGCTTCCTTTTACTTGATTAATACTTGAAAATGCTTAGCCAATGCTTGGAAATACCTTAGAATATCTTAGGATGTATGTGTATAGATTGTATAGGTTGTATAGAAATTTTAGTAATGGGATTTGGTATGGTTGATGTTTGTTGCCGTGAGTTCAAAGGGAGAAAGAGAGATATATAGTTTTCTTTTTACTAAGTGTTTTATGCAATGTGTGTTCATTTATCATATGCATACATGTATATAAGATGTAGGTCTAGTCAAAGGAACATGGTAAGGTCTTAGGGATGGGTCTATGGTCCTTGGTCTTGGTCTTTGGTCAAAGAGACAAGGTATGGGTGTGCTTAATGCATATGTGATGTACATTGACCAAATGGTAATGTTTCTTTCATTTTTTTTGTATAACCTTGCATATATTGCACTAATTTTCTGGCATATTTATGTATATATATAAATTTTGTAACTTTTATGTATTGGGTATAAAAGTGGGTATTTGTTGAAGCGTAGAAAAGTTTTGGTGGTTCCGGGAGTGCCCAAACGTAATTTATCGCAAAACGAAATCAATTTACGTAACCAATAAAAATAAAATAAACAAAGTTAATAATTATACTCAAAATAATTACTTAACACTTGCTTGATGTAAACATTTTTTTGTTTGGTGTCCGTTTACGCTAAACGATAATTTTTTACTTACGCGATTTAACTTAACTATTAAAAATAAAAGTAAACGCGTACGAGAAAGAAAAATAAATAATTAGTAAAATAGATGACGTCGTAAAAGACCTGAAAATACAGAATGTTACAGTAACGTAGATTTTTGTCAATTTTGAAAAGATAACATTGTTATTATCACTTTAAAATGCTTAGAATCAGATTGATAGACTTTTACTAGGTTTCGTAGCTAAGTTTTTACGTAAGAAAGACGTTTCTTGGATTTTACAAAAGTAGAGGTTATTTGGAATTTACGAAAGGAGGTTTCGTAATTTGAAATCTTTCGGTAACCGTTTGGTTTCGTAAATAGTGGAAGCTTTTGTAGAACTGTGGTTTCGTAAACAAGAGGTTTCATATCAAATACTTGGTTTTGGTTTCGTACTTCAAGCTTACGTATCACAGGTTTCGTAAGGAAGGTTTCGTAACACAGTTTCTTAAATGAGGGCTTCGTAAAGAAGGTTTCGTATTACAATTGAGGTTTCGTAAGACTTGGTTTCGTAACAGAGGTTTCGTAACATTGTATTCATAGTTGGAAGGTTTCGTATCTCATTGGAAAAGGTTTCGTAACACAGTTTTGGGGTTTCGTAAACTGTTTCAGAGGTTTCGTAACATAGTTACTGGGTTTCGTAATACACTTTTAGATGTTTCGTAACACAGTTGGTGGGCTTCGTAACACTGTTTCATAGGTTTCGTATGTAACAACTGGCAATTTTTGAAATTTTAAATGACTGTTTTACCCTTTGACTTTTCAGGTCCGACTTGACTTTTGATATTTTATTGTCACATAAAAACGATTACCGCGTAACCGGTAATTTTTCAAAACATATTTAAATAATAAGTTATATTTATTATTACATACCTCTCATGTGCAAATTTATTTTTAACTTATTTGACTTGAAAACGAGAAGATATATGTTAATCCTAAGTTAACTTATCAAAAACGACCCGCTAAATCACGTTTTCACGACTCGGACTATAAAGCAATTTGATGTAAAACGACATTTCGGACAACTTTTTAGTTTTGCCCGAGACCCGAAAACAAGCAAAAAATGACTGAAATACCCTTACAAAATTTTAAAAACGAGAACAACGCGTACCGACACAAAAATAATTAAATTATATTTAATTATCACTTTTTATTAAATAAAAATAGTTAATAAATTATTTATCATATTATTCAGAAATGTTTGTTAAAAATGCAAATGTTCAAGTCAAAGTTGTATTTTTACGAACAAAGCTTACCCGAGACACCCAATGACTACCAAATAAATAATAAACATTTTAAATAAATTTTATAAAACGTTTATGAAAACTAGTCATGTAAATACTCATATTTCATGGAAAAATCATTTGGAACGCAATGGCGCAAGTTTCGTGTCTTGATTCGTCCGTTAACTAGCCTAAAAATTAGACTTTTGGTCCCTGTGGTAATATTTACAACATTAACCTTGATCTATTGGGCACTTGTCACTTTCTTTTATAACTTTTGAATATATAAAGAAAAGTATTAGGGTTATTTCATTTATAACAAACCCTAGCCCCCATATTTCTCTCACTTTTTGCGGCCAACTTCCGACCACTCACCGCTGGCCAACCATAAAAAAATTTATAACTGCCATCATTCATCATCACACACCCCATCACCTCCTCATCATTTTCATCCCCTCGTCACCATCACCACCCCCATGTCATCACAGCTGTGACGCCACCACCACCCACCCACCACCGCTGACACCTCCACCAACACCACCATCACCACCACGTTCACCAACCACCACAAAGGGTGCGTTGGTTTAGCAAAAGCACCAACAAGGGTGCGTTTTGTTTTGTCCTTAGCCCACAAGGGTGTGTTTGGTTTGTCTCTGCCTACAAGGGTGCGTATGGTGTTTTTCCACCCACTAAGGTGCGTTGGTTTGAGTAGAAGCACCATAAGTGCGCTGGATCTGGGATTGGCTACCCGAGGGTGCGTTTAGATCTAAGGTTTAGTAAAAAACCACCATAGTGTGCTTTGGTTTTAGAAAACTACACAAGGGTCCATTGGTTTTTACAACACCACAAGGGTGCGCTTGGTTTACCAGAAAACAGCTTAGAGTGCGTTTGGTTTCTTGGTCAGCACCTAGGGGTGCGTGTAGGATCCCTAGATCATTCCATGTATGAAGCACAAGATCAATGGCACAAAGAAAAACAATGAATAACTTTTGATTGAAAATGAAACAAAGAGTGGCTACCAAACTCTAAAAGATGAAAAATATAAAATGAAGTAGCTAACCTAATTTTGGACTAAACTAGGAGTATTATATACTAATAATGATTTGCCTTTAGGGCTTTCTTTTTGGGCTTTTTACATCTTGGCCCTTATACATAATAAACATTAAATAACATAGTCTTTCAAGCTAGACTTTTGCCTTGTAACTTCGAGTGACCGAAGCTTCTTTGTTTAGGTCCATTTATGTGATCCTAACAATCTCCCCCTAGATGAGGTCATGAGAAGTTCACTCGACCTTGTCTCTTTAGCTCGATGTTGATGGGGTACTTCACTTGTTGTGCTTCGGGTAATTCAATCTTAATACCTTGATCCATGATCTCAGAACTTGATGTGATGACTTGTTCTTGATCTTTGATTGTTTAAGTCTTTACTTCTTTTGAATTACTTTGTGATCGTCCATTCACTTAGACTTTGCCATACGCTGATCTTTAGTCTCACATGCTCATATCTGTTGGAATCTTTGAAAGCTTTGATGATGTATCTTCTTCCAATCATTGTAACTTTTAGAATTTGAAGAAGACATTGATACTCAGAGATTGTGCGGAAGCCTTGTATGAAAACTTTCTTGATTACTTCAGATACTGTGGTATGTTTATGAAGCAGTTCTTTGCATCAAACTTTGAGTCGTCATTGCCATGATATAACAATTTAGTCACCAACAAAAACATTTTGTTATGTAAAATCCACTTAATGTGTTCTAGAAAAAAATTTTTTGAAAACACACAGGGTTTTTATTTTTTAGGGGGACCGAATAAAGCAGATTCAATCTGGTCGGTTACCTTAACCTCTGATTCCGTGAGGATCAAAGAATACAGTATGAATACTGCACCTGTGATCCGATAGATTCATTAAAAGAACCTTCTTGACAGGTTTTCCGGCACGTGACCAGCTAGTTCCTCTAATACCTAAGTATCAGATTCCCTAATGTTCGCCGTTCTCTAGACCAGATGTCCGAAGACTAACACACTATAAGTATTTCTACTAATAGAATGGTAAAGAGTGAGTCAGTACAGTTACTATCTGCTGACTATACCGTACAATTCCTTTTTCAGCGTTTTACTTCTTAATACAATTAAGTACCGTAGAAGGCCTGTGGCAAAAATGATTTGCACTTCAAGGGTGCGATTGGTTTTTTATTTCAATGCCGAAAGTGGTGTTTGTTTGTTGCGTTATTACATCAACAGGGTGTTTTTTGTTTGCAGCGTCCATCAGCCAAAACAGGGTGCGTTTGGATCTGGGTCACCACTATTAGGTGCGTTTGGTTGTGGTTGACGGCCACAGGGGCGCTTGGTTTAGTAGAAATCGCACAAGGGTGCGCTCGGGTTTAGGTTTAACAGCAATAGGGGTGTTTGGTTTGGCTGATTAAACACCAAGGGGTGTGTTTGGTTTGGACAGAGACACTAAGGGCGTGTTTGGGTTAACAAAAAATACATAAGGGTGTGTTTGGTTCAGCAGCAGCCGTGAGGGTGTCGTGGTTTGAAATAGTACAAATCGACCAAAAAATAATTCGTAATGATTTTTTATGAATATAAAACCGGACCAAATGGTGGCTTAATGGTTAAATAAATGTGTTGTTTATTATTTTGTTTTTGGTGTTTAACAGCCTTCGGGTGTGTTTGGATTTGCGGTTAATAACATAGTTGGGAGTATTTAGGTTTAGGTTTGCATCATGGATTGATTTAATTAAGGGAAAATAATTAACTTTTGTTAATACGGTAAACGTTACATAAACGAATAGGTCATGCCGAGATTTTTATAAATTGCTACGATTAGTAAATTTTTACAAATCTACTTTATTTATTATCTTGAAATGTCTTGAGAAATATTAAATCGTGAAGACCCGATAATCAAACGTAAACTATAATTTTAGATATTTCATCAATCTAGTCCACAACTTTAAAACGTGCATTTATTTTCATAAATGAACTTTCTACTAAATCATTTGGGGACATCCGGGCGCGTGTCGAATTATTTAGTTTCATTTATTTTTATCATCTTTCTTATATAATACTTGGAAAGTATTATATAATTAGACCATTTTATTTTAATTGTCACCTTTTAGATATAACACATGTCATGTATTATATACGCTTCGAGTTATTCTTTTAGTTGTGTATCTTGTTATATAATTCACAGTATGAATTATATACTTGGTCATTTTTTATTATGTAATATATACGGAATATATTACACACTTTTAATCATTCATCGGAAAACCCAAATACATTATCCTAGGCTAGTGGGTCATAGCCGTTAAGATAAACTGCAACTCCTTGGTCAAACCGTTCCGGTTTCCGTTCATGTTATGCTTAATGTGTGCCTTTCTGCCAATCGTTCTTCTACATTGAGGTGAATTTCATAACCCCTATTTTACTTGTTTAAACTGTTTTGGGGGAGAATACATGCTCGTTACAAACTCGTTTACATACTCGTTTACAAACTTGTTTACTTGCTCATTTGCAAACTTGTTTACATGCTCGTTTATTTTATAAAACTGTGATTACTTTTCAAGAATTTGTGAGTTTATATCCCCTCTTTCACTTGTTTTACATTTGCTTTACAAATCTCAGGGGAGAATTCATGCTCGTTACAACTTGCTTACATATTTATTTACAATCTCTTTTACATACTTGATTTCGTAACTTGGTTACATACATGTTTACAAAATTGTTTACATACTCATTACAAACTTGGTTACTTGATTTATATCACACTCTTTCTACTTATGGATTTAAGTATTTAAAGCTGTTTATGAATACAATGGTCATTTCTTCATTGGACACAAGTGTTTTCGGTTATCATCTCCTATTTACGTGTTGCCTAGTAGCTATTAGACCACTCTCTTGCCCGAACTATCGTGAATCGTCAATTACTTGACCGACTGTACTGGTTAAGTAAGCGTGAATGTTAAAAATAGATCTATTGGGACTAATTATCCCTATCCGGGTGAGTAGCGCTCACTACCCACAGGGCTCCTGATAAACGGACATATATCATGTCAAATCTCATTGGGTGTCTGGTCAAACACCGGTAGGGAAGAATACACTTGGCATATTATATGCTACACAAATTAGTTTCGGTGTCATGAGCTTAGCGCAATAGTAGATACGTTTTATGTGATACTATATCTGTTATAGTAGTCACATACATTTTAGAAATCTTATGGTCCACACTACTTTGTTGAACATTATTGATTACTAAACATTTTTCATTATACTGTGGTGAAGCAGTAAACACTATACTTTTTCGGTTCTACATCTACACTTATATTTTTGGCGACTATTATTAGGATTGAACTGGTCATGCATACTTTATAAATCTTTTGATTTCAACGTTTATACTTTACAAAAATCTATAAACTCCACCAACTTTATGTTGACACTTTTAAGCATGTATTTCTCATTTGTGAATTAGATGCTTGCTTACTTGGTGTGCATTAGAGTCAAAATTGACAAGAATTTCATTCATGGTTTCTACTTACATACAAATGATCAAATCGTCGTTGTAATTGCTTCACTTTTCACTGTGATTCCAATTATTGGACAAATTTTATATTAATTCAAGAAAACCAACGAGATTACTTTTCCAAACTACACCATTTAGAGGTCGTTCTCTATGTATCATGTGCTGTGTATTAGAAGTAACACTCCCGGACATTATTTCTTCGCTGCGACAAATTTTTTGGGGGTTGTTACAAATTGGTATCAGAGCATTGGTTATTCAGAGAACTATGTTACATATATTACCCTAACTATAACTGTTTTCACAAACATTGCATCACATCAAACTTTTTCATGTGCATACATACTACATGCTTACATTACTTGTTACATTACGTGCCTTACAGACGAGCATATATAATATATAAGCCTCTTCCCTTTGGCGAATATTATACATTTATTTATATAAGAGTAATTTATATAAATACCAAAAAATTCTTAAGACCTGTGAGTTGTCACAATGGTCACATTTAGCACCTCAACATTGTGAGTTGCAACAATATGTCTCATTTCACTGTTAGACATTGTGAGTTGCATAAATGGTCTCACTTACGTCTCAACATTGAAATTATACAATAAACTCTAAAACTTTTTTCATAACCTTGATACAATATCTTTTTACATAGAAACCTTTCACAGTGTTGGATTAACATGAAAATTATGTAGGACTCTAAGTATTACAAGTCTTGTATGGGCGGGAATTGTAATAGAGGATTGATACGATAATTGCTATTTTAACCGTTCCAAAAGACTTGACTTATTTACATTAATCGTATACTCGTCACTTATTTTGACACTAATGTCTGAACTCCCCTGATTGTTTTACTTCCCGGTCTACGAATACGAGTTTTTAAAACACTCCGTCCATACTCATTAGGAGCAACGAAAATCGTCTTGTTTCATCCACCACACCTTGAAGATTTTGTGAGTACGCGTATTGCATCGGAAATTATTAAGTAGGATGATTTATAATCTCTTTATTTGAAAGGATTGGGACGCCTCTTCATTTAAATAAATAAATTGTAAATCACCGAACCATAAGTTTATCAATTCATTATTTACATAAATTGGGACGCTTCTTTATGCAAATAATGAATTATAAATTAGTGGGCTTAATGGTATCCAATATGACACGAGTACGAACTCAAACCCGATAATCACCGGAATTAGTTAAAAAGGTCTAGAAACACAATCCACTTAGCAGAATCTTAAGACCTCACTTGGAACTACCTTATCTCATTCTTAAGTTATTACTTTTGTCGTTACAAATCTTTACGATCATGAACTGTTTGTGGAGCTAACCGACTTGTACACTCTTGAGCTAATGGATTTGATTCATCCTCGAACTAACGACTGAGTACCATATTCCGCCGTCTGTCGCATAAGCTCTCCCGCGAGCTCCTCCCATTTGTTGAACTTTATTCTGGGGATATTGTTTCTCGAAATGTCCTCACTCTCTGCACCCCATCACCATTTGTTATAGTTATTGTCGTTATGGTTGTTGTTGTTGGGTCCTGGAGCGGTCCCAGCTTGTACAACTTTATCCAATAGGTAATGCAACCCCCCTTAAACCAGATAAACACCGATCGACGAAACATCTAGTTGAACTATTCATTTCGGGCCACTAGTACGAAGACATAGGTCGCGATACATCCTAGTACTGCCAAGTAAGTTGAACACTTACATTCATTAACCTCGTCCGTTATTAATCATCGAACATTACAGATATCAGAAACGAGACTTCGTCCTTGAACATTTGAAACTTTATACCGACATACTCACGCGACTACACTTTCTCCTTCGATGTTTTCACTATTATGAGACTGTCTTTATAACGCGTTTATATCAGTCATAAGACCTGTAATGATATTTTTTTTGAGATACCTATTTTGATGGATTAAATATCCTGGTTGAACCTAGCCAATTTTTTTTGGTAGATGGAGAAGTGTCGAAACATCTGATTTTGCTGACTAAAGTTATCAGCGCCATGTTTAAAAACTGGTTATTAAATCTGAAATCTTTTCTTGATCACACAATAGGTTAACAAGAATCGAATCCCGGGACGGGATTCCTTTAAGGGGTAGGTACTGTAACAACCGGTAATTTTTGAAATTTTAAATGACTATTTTACCCTTTGACTTTTCGGGTCCGACTTGACTTTTTGACTTTTGATCTTATATTGGCACATAAAAACGATTACCGCGTAACCGGTAATTTTTTCGGAACGTATTTAAATAATAAATCATATTTATTATTACATATCTCTCATGTGCAAATTTATTTTTAACTTATTTGACTTGAAAACGAGAAGATATATGTTATTCATAAGTTGACTTATCAAAAACGACCCGCTAAATCACGTTTTCACAACTCGGACTCTAAAGCAATTTGATGTAAAACGACATTTCGGACAGCTTTTTAGTTTTGCCTGAGACCCGAAAACAAGTAAAAAATGACCAAAATACCCTCGCAAA
>BQNB010128493.1:0-15988 GCA_026074375.1 Tanacetum coccineum
TGATCGAACAGTGATAAAGGAGGATTGTGTTAAGAGTTGTTGTTGTTGGTGATTAAGATTGATGTTCCACGGGATTTTACAAATCTTCACTAATACCAAGAAATCCAAGTATTTCACGGGATTTTACAAAGTAAGACAAACCATAGAAAATAAAATCTTTTTGCTGATTGATGTAATATTTCGCTTGATGTAATGTTTCACTTGGATGTAATGTTACGCTTGGATGTAATGTTTCGCTTGAAATATGAAAATTGGACAGAGTTTCGTCTTACACAACTACGTATTTCGCTTGAACTAACAACCTGTCATAAATCGCTTAGAAATATATTTCGCTTAGGAACATATTTCGCTTGAACATATTTCGTTTGACCTAAGAAAAATTAAGCAGAGTTTCGTTTCCTAGAAATGACATAAATCGCTTAAGGTCAACCTGTCATATTTCGCTGACATACATATTTCGCTTGCAACATATTTCACTTACATAAATGTTTCGCTAGCTTCAAACATATTTCGCTTCCTTCAAAACATATTTCGCTAGCTTTAAATAAAAACGTACTTTTTCACAAAAAATCACCAAAAACTCACCCTTTTTGACGTTTTACCTTGATTTTTCTTGCACAACTAGTTATCTTAGACCTAGATCTTGCTTAAAAACATAAACTTTAACACTTTTAAACACAAAAATTCGGTCTTTGATTTTATAGGACACGAAAACCAAAAATAACTATAACTAATGATCTAAACAAGATATAAACGCACACAAACTTACGATATCACCCCATGGCGACTAATACCAAATGTAGATGTATCAAATCACTTAACAATAGACAAGATAGAAAGTTTAGAGAGAGAAAGTAGGTTGTATCACTTAGAGAGAGATATGAAAGGAAAATGTATTATGTAAATAACCAAATAAACAACCAACCCTCTCCAAGTCATGGAGAGGGGTATTTATACCATGACTATGGCTGACGGTCAACATAAAGATGACTTACGTTGACCCAGTTAGCTTGGTAAATTTCCAAATATTAAGCTACGAGCTATACTATTACACTTTTGAAAGTGACCAAGTCTTTTCTCGATTTCTAACAGTGGTAAACATTTTCATATCCAGTTTGATAAACATTTTACTAGTCAATTCTCACAAGATTAATATCGAATTGCGAGAGATAAACAATGCGAGATGTAAACATATTGGTGGAATCTTTCAACCTATATCCACTAAGTATGAATAATCAAACATAGAGCAAGTATCCGGATAATTAAATATCAAATTCATCATCATTAGATTCATAAGCAAAATATTAAGGCTTGTTCATATCATTATCCATATTAGCCCAAATAAATATAAATGACCACTCCATATTCATAGCAATCAAACACATAACAAGCATCATAGATTCAGAAAACATTATATTCAATAAGGATAACGTGTTTATACCGATTCCAAAAATAAATGGTATGGTTTATTACAAGAACTCCCTTGATCCAAACACTAGTTTAACCGAAATTTCAAATAGTAATACTACTCCTTCACCACCTTTAAACTGAATATCTTCTCCCGGTATGATTATAACCTGGAAATGATGATGATTCAAGGAATACTTCAATCTTTTCCCCCAACTTCCTTACTACTTCTAAGATTATTCTCTAGATAATTGAGATGAGAATGAGATGAACTAAGTGATGATTTCTTCCAAAATTTGTGCTCTATTTATACTTGAGGTTGGACATCAGTTGTAGGAATGGAGCAATTAAAAAGTTACATAATCATTGCAGTCATAATGATTTTGGAGTAACTGTAGGGGAAGTGCGCCGCACAAATAAAATTGTGCGTCGTACTTGGTCATTTAATTAATTTGCATTAACCCGCTTTGAAGTACGCTACACTTCATGGAAGTGCGCCACACTTTGGCTCTTTTTCATTAACGCTTCTCTTCTTGATCCTTCTATTGACGACCGTTAGTGTATTTAACGGAATATCTTTGCACTTTTAATCCTTTTCGTCATTCTTGGTCCTGAAACAATTATTATACTAACAAACAACCAAATATGCAGTATTTCATTAACATATATATTTCACATATTTTCAAGGGATATTTTATGTATATTTGGAGCGTTATCAAATCACTCTATACTTAGCTTATTGCTTGCCCTCAAGCAATCAAAGCGAAAGTATTTTGTTTTAATAAAACAAATTCATGATCACAAGCATGGATATAACTTATGAATTTTTATAGATAAGATTATTTTCACACTCGCTCAATTTAGTGAAATAGATAGTAAACAGAAGTCACTCATACGCGTAGTCATGAAGTGTTCAAATTACCATAGGCTTGTACAAGAAACTTAACTTCATCGACATGGCGTAAGCACCAAACATAAACATCAAAAGAGGTAATTTATTTAGTGATATTATTATTTAAATTTGTTGAAAAAGGTTTATAATAAAATCATAATCCATTTTATGCGTAAATGTAACAGACAATTCCTTCACTTCATCACCTTTTTTTTATTCAGAACTTCGGCTTATTTTTGCCTTATTTCACTTTTACTTAGGAGGAAATTGCTTTCCCCTCATACTTAGGATAAGCACACTACTTCAAACGAACTTAGAAGTTTGCAACCTTCGCACTTCATTATAATAGCGATACCAATATTTACGCTCTTTAATTCGTACGGATAAAATTTTAGATAATTTAATTAAAAAACTTTTTGAAAAAAATTATTATATAATTATATTTATATTTTTATCACCTCTTAATCAGTAAAATGTTTATAAAACGCGAATGTGTTCCTACTGCGGTCATGTAAAGATTTCAAGCACAAGTTCTAGAATTAACAAATCACCGGCACACTCATATAATTTTAAATCGATACCAATGCTTCAGAAAAGGCGACAAACTACAAATACACAGCCGTAATGAAGAATGAGATACTTGCAATTGCATTCAAACCTTAACTCGAGAAAGCTAAAGATAAAATTATCTTAGGTATTAAAGATGGATACCTAAATTCTTAAGATCTAATCCTTATAATTTTTCTGGGTGGTATAAATATGCTAGTAATGTTATCAATCCAGAGTCAGATTGCTTGTATGTGATCACTAAAATATTATTTTTCAAAAATTTTCAACCCCCTTTTTTATAAAGTCCTTTACATTTCTAGTTTATCTTCCCCCCATACTTAATATGATCATTGTCCCTAATGTGAAATATTATAGAGAAAGATAAAATGGAGAAGTGAAATATTACTTCCTTATATATGATGGATTTCCTGAATCTTTGCTTCACGTCATTTCATTACGCGGCTTTCTTCTTTTTTTTCTTCTCATGTTACAAATATAAATACTGCATAGCACAAATAAATAATAATAATATTCTGAATTATTTAATAGCAGAAAGTACTAAAATATTATTTTGAATGCCAACAGAGGCATTTTACAGACCATAGTAGTTATAATAATTATTATAATGTTTTTAAGTAAATTGCTTTTAAAACATACGTGACCTAAAACATGCGGTCACACAACTAACTTGTGTCATCTTGACACTACTCATCCTCATTATCCGGCTGTTGTTGCTGTTGTGGTGGGTACTACTGATAATACTAGTCATACTATGGCTCAGCATATCCAGGTGGGTTGTAAGCTCCTTGTAGTGGAACATTGTAAACCCCAACCATGTGCTCGAATACCCCAGCATATATATCCTAGAGATAAGACTGCCTATAAGCCATCCTCTCAATCGCTCCCTGGTGTATCTTCATGCTACCCATCCTATCATATAAATCCTGTATTGATGCTCTCTGGGGTCTCGGGATAGCAACTCTAGGTACATCTGGCTCCGGAGCCTTAGGAATATGTCTACCCTTAGAGTCGATCAACTCTCTCAACGTAGTAGTATCCAAATCTCTATAGTAAATCAGAGCACTTAACTCCTTAGCACCTCATCACTTAACACCCTTACCTTCCTAGCAAGATTCGTGATAAATTGTCCGCAGTAATTCAAACTCTCTCTCTGAGTACCAGCTTCTTTTCTCTTCATCCATCTTGCAATCAACCAAGCAACATTCTCATACCCATTTTGGTGTCTAGCATCAAACATACTCAATAGTCACAAATCATTTTTCTGTATCTTGTCATACCTAGTTGTGCTCTGACACAAGCCATAAGTGATCATTTTGTGTAACACCCTCAAAACTAGGTTCCTGATAGAAAAAGCATGACTCCTATATAAACTTAAGTTTTCCTCTCGCAACCAATACTCTTGAGCATTAAAATGCTCGTCACTACGCAAACCTCCTTGAAAATACACATCAAAACCTTCCTCATCAAGCTCCTCAACATGATATAATCCCAATCTATAAGCAAATTCCAACAAGGTCAAACTATGAGCACGACCACTAAGTCTAAACTTGATAATCTTCTTGGTTTTCAACTCATCATTTGTACAAACTTCATCAAATTCATAGGCTGCAAAGAACTCGTGGCAAAGCTCTGAATAAATTGGTTCATTAATGTTAAAAGCTCTACTCCACACCATAGAAGTAAATATTTCTTTATTAGTTTTAGCCTCACGCAAATCTATCCTCAACATTCCATCAATTTCTTTACCACACCTCATTCTATTTAATATATCCCAATTCACGACACAAGGTGAGTAGATATGCCTAGGGAGTAAGTGGGCTAATTTGATGTTATACCTTGACTTCGCATCTCTATTGCAACCTTCCCATTCCAAAAATTCATGATGAACTTGTAGGAGCAATACTTCCTCCACGGTTTCGTATTGTCTAGAGCGTTTGGGTCTTGATGAAAGGCATACTCTTCTTCATCATCATTGTCGCTTTCTGCAGTGTCCAAGCTTGTCTTGGCTGCACGAAATGTTTGATGGCAGATTCCATTAAAAGTGGACGTGATGCTGTCGATCGTGTTCAGGATGCCACCACAAGTGTGCAGAAATCCTCTTCCCACCAGTATCGGTGTGTCTCTATCAATTGGCATGTCCAGGATGAGAAATTTTCTATGATGGTGGTTACACCCACTTGGCACAGAACATCGCTCATAAGCCCCATAGGCTTTGCCTTTGAGTGGTTCAACATCGTGATTCCTTTCTTTACATTTTGTACTTCCTCTCTGCCCAACTCTTTGTAGACACAATATGGCATTACATTGATATTCGAGCCAGTGTCGGCCAATGCATTGAGGTTGATCTTACCCTCTAGTCGGATCGAAATCACAAATGCTCCAGGATCATCCTAGTCTATTAACGCTTCTCCTTTGTTTTTTATTATGGCTTCTTCCTCCTCTTTGTTCATTCCATCTAGCTTCATCTTGTCTAAACAAATCCCGTCAAGTATCTTCTTATATTTGTCACTGTAGGCCATAGTTTAAATTACAGGTCTCTCCTCCTCTAGTAGAGAGTATCTTTTACAAATACTGATAGCCAACGCTTCCCTTTCAGCTTCCTCCTGAGTCAATGGTTTTCTAGTAGACATTGAGGGTCTTATATTAGAATAGGTCAATCTTTAGTTCTCTAACTGCTTCCTTTTGTTTCTACTACTCCTCCCCGTCTTACACACGAACTACGGAACATCAACTCCTTCAATATCTAGGATATCCCCAAAGTCAAGATCGTCTAATAAGGGATCACAGTCATCACCAATCTTTTCTTTTTCTTTAGCACTATCTAAGAATAGATCGAGTTTGGGGTATATTGTAACAGTTCTAGTCCTGAAATTAGCAATTTACACAATAATGATCTTCCAAAAACCACCCCTGGTTCAACATCATCATCTTCTAGATTTATTATGAACTTCACAAAATAAATCTCTCCTCTCAAAACTACGATCAATTCCTTATTAACCACTTTATTTCTACGTTTCACCTCATGCTCCAGACATAATTTCACTTCAAACTCATTCGAGATCATATTTTCTTCTACTCCAAGATTTATTTCCCCATCATATGCTTCCAATCCATTAACGAAACAAGGTGCCACAAATCTGTTACTAATCTCATCGGTATCCATTTTGTGAAAAATCATATCCTTTGTTTCTTTCTTTCCTCTACTGTTAGTTGTGCCCTGATATTCTAGAGAATTTAAATCTCCATGTCCTTCAGCCTTGTCACTTGATATTTCGATGACATTTTCTCCTAAGCAAGTTTTTTCAACACTAGAACTTGGATCCATAATTCTTATAGGACAACACAACAATAGAATAACTGTTAGTGGGTTAGTTAAAACAAATAGTAATACTTTTTTACACTTACATAATATTAATAAGCAGGTTACAATCAATAAACGGAACAATCTGCTTACAAAAATGAAGATATGAGCAAATTTTGCCTGTCTAAGTAGTAAAGTGCGTCGCACTTTGGAGTAAGTGCGGCGTACTTCCTGAGATTTTTGAAATTTTTATATTTTTCTAGAAAAACCGGCGTACTTGAAAGTAAGTTCGTCGTACTTTTATAAATTTCAGTTTCAAAATTTTTAAAACGTTTTCTTTTTATACTTTATAATTGATCTTAATAAACAATTTAAAGACATTAGTTATCTTTTCTTTAAATGTATATATAATCATATAGCAATGATTGAGGTCATCAAATTTTATTTCGATATCAATTAAATTTTCAGTTTCACATTTTAAATAAGCATAATCAGATAAGCAACATTGAGCAAATAAGATAAACACATAAGAACTTATAAATTTAAACAAAAGAGACACAAGGCAATATTTTTTATGTTATTTTGATTTTAGAATATAAATTACTTAAATACAAGAATTCAACAAATAAGCACATAAGGAAAAAGATCCACATGTTTTCAGTGTTGATTTTACAGTTTAAAAATAGATTTTTGGTTTTGAAATTTAGTTTGGATTCTGTTTGTGAAAAAGTGCAAGAAGTGCGGCGTACTTGTAGTAAGTACGGCGTACTTTTTGAAATTGCGGAAAAACCAGCGCACAAAGGTATTGTGCGGTGCACTTTCTGAAGAAAAATGAATTTCGTAGGTTAGTTTTCCAGAAAATTGAACGGCGATTTTGAAAATTTGGTTTGTAAAACAGCAATGACTTAACTAAGAATGATTTCAATCCTCGGCAACGGCGCCAAAAACTTCTGATGTGTTTTGAATGTTTTGAATTTATAAGACTAAAAATATCGATTATTAGAAGGAAACACACGGGTCAAAGTATAACCACGTATGTAGTACAATCTTTTTAGGTAAGACCAAGTTGTTCCACGGGATTGGTAATTCTAAGTGAAGTCAGGATGTTTTACGAAAAGGTTATCTTATAGACTATCACGATCTAAAGATAAAGGTTTAATTCAAGATATTTCAAGATTTAAAAATGATATTTATTTGGACTAAGAACAATGATGATGAACAAGCATATAATCAAGCAAGCATGAATTTAAGCATAAAAGTATGAATAGATTGGTAATCATTCAAACAATTATCTATTTCATATATTACATAATCCTTTCGGCCTTTAATCTTTAATATATAAAATGCATTAAGATTGATTCAAGTATAAAAGTGATGATGATAAAATCCCTTAATCAAGTTCGTTAGACATGTGATTAAGTGTTAAACATTTTCATATCCGGTTTGATAAACATTTTACTAGTCAATTCTCACAAGACTAATATCGAATTGCCATCGACAAACAATGCGAAATGTAAACATATTGGTGGAATCTTTCGCCCTATATCCATTAAGTATGCATAATCAAACATAGAACAAGTATCCGGATAATTAAACATTAAATTCATCATCATCATATTCATAAGCAAAATATTAAGGCTTGTTCATATCATTATCCATATTAGCCCAAATAAATATAAATGACTACTCCATATTCATAGCAATCAAACACATAACAAGCATCGTAGATTCGGAAAACATTATATTATAAAGGATAAACATGTGTATACCGATTCCAAAAGCAAATGGTATGGTTCATTACAAGAACTTCCTTGATCCAAACACTAGTATAACCGGAATTTCAACTAGTAATACTACTCCTCCACCACCTTTGGCCTGAATATCTTCTCCCGGTTGGATTATAACCTGGAAATGATGAAGATTCAAAGAATACTTCAATATTTCCCAAAGAACTTCTTCCAACTTGCTAAGAAATTCCTTAACTAACTTTAGAGATGTTTTGAGAGAAGATTGTGAAGAATGGGATGAAAATGGGATGATTAGCTCCTCCAAATCGTGCTCCTTTTATAGCTGAACTTGGGGCTTCAGTTGCTGAAAATGAGCAATGATAACGCCTAAATTATACATATTTTCGACAACGTTATTTGCATTTATTTGATCATTTCTCATGAACTTTTGGTACTTAATCAAGTATATTTGCTATTATATGTTCTAGGTACATGTCGTGGAAGAATACAGAAGACTACACGAAGAATTAAAGCTTAAAGGAAGAAATAACTCAAACTTAGAGCTTCCCGACACCTATTCAATGTTTTGGCCATAACTCGGTCATGTGAACTCCGTTTTAGTTGGTTCAAGCGGCCACGCGAAGAGAATTCAATTATCTACAACTTTGATAAAATGCCATCTGCTGTAAATATCCCAAGTGCGGCGCACAATCCAAAAAGTGCGGCGCACTTCTGGACGTTTTTATGAAGAATTAAATGCCATTAATTGGGACAACATTTACACCTCAAGTATAAGGCCCCTTTGCCTCTCATATCTCACACAACTCACATACAAACTTCCCATTTCATTTGGAACCCTTAGAAGGGGTGTTTTTGGTGATAAAGGCTTGAGAACCTTTGATCTGAACCACCTTGATAACACAAATCAATCACTCAGCAATTATAATAAAGTTCTTGAAGAAGTTGGATAGTTTGGTTGATTTTCTGTCATTTTTCTTAGGTTTTGATCCATCGAGAGAGGCATAGTTGTAGTGCTATTCGAATTATAAAGCGATATGTGACAGGAATTGTTCATAGTTTCTGGATTTTACTTTGAATATAATAAAGTGTTCTTGGGAAATTCTTTTGAAATCATCATATTTTGCTCTTGGAATTGATATGAATCTTGTTACTCTTTTGAATATAATCTTTGTTGAATCCTTGATGAATGTTATGTGTTTTGTTACTCTGATCATGGAGTAGAAATTTAGTTTGTTTGGGCTATTGTGTCTTTGATATGGGAGTGTTGGATATGTGTTTATTTAAAATGGTTACCTTGGATTTTTATAAGAATAAAGCCAAAAAGTGATCTCTTATTATACTTATGTTTAATCATTCACTTATTATATTGGTTATAATAACTTATAAAGGCCGAAAGGATTTGTTGTTATTAATCGATATTAATCACTAGTTATATTTAAAGCCCGAAAGGATTTATAACTTGTGATAACTCTATTTTCTAAACTTATAAACACTATCCTAAATACTTCATTATCAAAGTGATCATTGCCTAAACAAACATACTTTAATCATTTGCTTGAATCATCCTTAAATTGCTTTCAATATAATATTCGATATATGCAAGACTTGGTTAATTTGATCCGTGAGAATCTTTTTAACCTTAGCACCTTAATTACAAACTGTGAAAACTTCAATTCTCGTGGACTAACGTCACCTAGACTTACCTAAAGTTATATTATACACGATGGGTATACTTCCCCCCGAGTGTTGTGTTTTTAGTAAAAATCGGTATTTCTAGTATTATAAATTTAAAGCTTGCAAAACACACATCAAGTTTTTGGCGCCGCTGCCGGGGAATTGTTGAAGTTGTTATCAGTTTGTTGCTTGTTTTAGGTGCTATTTTGTTTCACAAAATTTTCAAACTCGCCGTATCGTTTTCTGGCAAACGGAAACCAAAATCATTTTTTTTTTTAGGAAGTATGCCGCACATCTTATATTGTGCGCCGGTTTTCCTGAAAACCCAAGAAGTACGCCGCGCTTTCTGCAAATTTTCACAAACATAATCTTATTTAAAACAAAAACCAAAACCCCTCAATCTTCTAGTCTTAGGTATCTTTTTTCATTTGGTATTGATTATTTTATTGATTATATGCTTGTGTTTTGTAATTATTTAGTTATATAATATTCGAAAAAAAAAAACATTAAAATTTCCAAGGACAGGAATAAAGCCGGAGCACTTTTCCTAAAGTTACACCGCACCTATCAAAAAAAAATTATTTATTTATTTATCCCTTAATTGCTTTATAATATATCTATCATATATTAACATCTAAAAAAATTATAAAAAAAATATATTAAAATAATTTACTTTATTTTGAATTTTTATCCTATTAGCCTTAACTATATATATAAAAATGTCTTTTTGCAAAATGCTTAACGTATGTATATATCCCCCATCAATTCCCGTGGAACGATTTAGACTTACCTAAAGCTATACTATAAACGAACGGGTATACTTCCCGAGTGTTGTGTTTTAGTAAAAATCGGTATTTCTAGTTATTATAAAAGAATCCATTCGGATCGAATCTTCAACCCAACATTCTTCCGTTAACGAATTTGTCGTCATAAATATACCCAAAGAGGATGTCGAACCCAAACAAATAATTATCGATCCTGATGATCAGCCTATGTGGGAAAGTGCTAAGACTGTAGCACCGACTCCTAATTCTGCCATTATTCAGCTCGATGTTGATGACAACTTTGTTATCAATAGTACCCACTTGAAAATGATTTGGGAAAATAAATTCGATGGTTATCTGCGGGCCGATCCACATGACCACATCTGTGAATTTCTCGCAATCTGCAACATATTCAGATACGGTGAAATGCAGAGTGAAGCTGTTAAGCTTTTGATATTTCCTTTTTCCTTGTGTGATAAAGCTAAAACCTGGTTTAACGAACTTAATGAAGAGTCTATAACATCATGGGAATAAATAAGAAAATCTTTTATAAACATATTCTTTCCACCTTCGTTATTTAACCGTCTTTTACTTGAAATCAAAAATTTCTCTCAACTCGTATGTGAAAGTCTAATCGACGCTTGGTTATGACTGAAGAACATGCTTCGAAAATGCCATGGGCACGATCTGACCAAAGGAGCTATTATTCAAATATTCTATCACGGTCTAGACGAATCCACTCAAGGAATCCTGGATGGAACTGCCGGAGGAATCTTCCTCTACAAAACTCCAAATCAAGCTTTTCAACCTTGATTGGCCCATTAAATTTAAAAACGAACATCATCAAAAATCTGTTGCTTTTGCCGATAGAAGTAATAGTAATAAGGATATTTATCAGTTAAGGAAAAAATTGAAGGCTATGGATTCTTAAATTATAAGCTTAAATGAAGAATTGCAAGATATATGTAACAAATACAATGAGCTTAGAGAGGGAAGCGCTTTTAAAAACCACCTGAACGATGACACGCCGATGTGTGAACGTCATGAAGCTAATTACATCCAATTTGGAGGTTATCAAAACCAAAATTCTCATGATTCGTACTCTCATCAATCCTATCATGATCGTAATGATTCCGAGAAATCGTTCACAAAATTAAACAATGATGTGAGAAATGACCTCGAAGATTTCAAAAGATGTATCCGTAGCATGAGAACCATTTATGATAAACTTTTTAATCGAAACGATTGTAAAACAACCGGTGTTTTACCTAACAAAAAGTCTAAACCTATCAACCAAGAACCTCAATCTAAAACTGATTTTGAAAAATTAATGACTAAATTCTTGGATGATCAAAGAGTTACAAAAATGTTTTTCAAAAACAACGTTAATGATATGATTTTAAAAATAAAGCAAAATGAAAAGAATTTCCAAATTAAAATTAAAAATATGGAAATAAAAATAGATGAGTGGTCGAAATCTCAAAACATATCTTTAGAACAAACGAATAGGACTGACCCGCCTTCTCAAGCTCACACCGAGCTTGTGAATGTCGTATTCACCGGTAGTGGAAGGTCCGATGATTCTCCAAAAACTCAAAAAAATCCACCACCTCCTATCATCGTTAACAATAAAATCGAAAAAGATAAACCTATTAAGACATCAAAAAAGGCTATCACGTGGTAAAAACAAATGAGTATCCATACCGTAAGTATATACCAAAAATCCCGTTCCCTCAAGCTTTAAGGGTGGATCATTCCCACTTGAACCATATCATTAAGGAATCTTAAATCAAGTTAAGTATATGAATAGTAGTAGTAGTAATAGTAAATAATAATAAACCTATAAAAAAACTAAAAAACAAAAAATTTGCAGTCTTTAAGTATGTCACGCATTCGGCCGGTGTGTTGCGTATCTCGATTTCTGCTTCCAAAAAGAAATTTATTGAGCTTTGTGGGTGTGTTCGCTGGAAACCCTCACGAGACTATAACTCGTCCACTCGGGACACTGAGGGGTTTAAAGGCTTGTTGCATGCGCTAAATGCAACGCCGTGTGTGGACGTCGTGAAGCCAATTACATCAATCTGAAGATTATCGAAAACGAAATTCTTATGAATTCGTTTTCGTAACCAATCCCTTCATGATCCTAAGATTTGAGAAATCGCTTACAGAATTAAACATTGATGTGAGAAATGATCTCGAAGATTTCAAAAGACGTATCCGTAGCATGAGAACTGTTCATTGGAAACTCATGACAAAGACGATGGTAAAACCACCAGTGTTTTACCCAACAAAAAGTCTAAAACTGTCAACTAAGAGCCTCAAACTAAAACATATCTTGAAAAATCAATCACAAAATTCTTGGATGGTCAAAGAGTTACAAATATGTTTTTCAAAAACAATGTTAACGATATGATTTTAAAAATGAAGCAAAACGAAAATAATTTCCAAACTATCTTTAAAAATATGGAAAGAAAAATAAATGAGTGGTCAAAATCTCAAAACATATCTTTAGAACATACAGATAGGACTGAGCCACCACCTCCACCTCAAGCTCAAACCGAGCACGTGAATGTCGTATTCACCAGGAGTGGAATGTCCGATGATTCTTCGAAAATTCTAAAAAGATCCACCACTCCTATTTCGTTAACTAAAAAATTCAAAAAAGGTAAACCTATTAAGAGATCGAAAAAGGGCTATCACGTGGTAAAAATAAAAGAATATCCTTTCCGTGAATACATTCCAAAAATACCATATCCTCAACGTTAAATGTAGATCATTCCCACTTGAACCGTATTGTCAAGGTATCCTGAATCAAGTTGAGTATAACAAAAAAGAATAGTAGTAGTAGTAATAGTAAATAATAATAAACCTATAAAAAACTAAAAAATATTTATAAAACAAAAAAAAAGTTTGCAGTTTTTAATTATGTCACGCATTGGGCCGGTGTGTTTCTTACCTCGATTTCTGCAAAAATTTATCAAACTTTGTGGGTGTGTTCGCTGGAAACCCTCACGAGACTATAACTCATCCACTCGGGATACCGAGGGGTTTAAAGGCTTATTGCATGCGCTAAATGCAACCGTGGTGCCTACGAAAGTGCGCTTTTGTATTTAATGTTTTTCTTGTAGTTATGTTTATTATGCAAATTAAATAAAACAGGTAGAGCTTGGTGGTTGGCATTTTACACTTAGAGACTTATATAATTAGAGTATTATATTACATGTGGTAGAATACACATGATTGGCATTTCATTTCGCGCCATATCCTTCATAATTCAGCCAAGCACTTATGAGCCCCGAGAAGTTTCAATTTTACGCATAATGCTCTACTTAAGTGTGGAGGAGCTCTCATTCCTCACTAAAAAAGAACGTAATGGAATCACTCAAGGATAGCTCCCTCGCAGCTATATCTATCTATGCCCCAGGAAGTACCGTTTTCCCTTAATTTTTCCTATTTTCTATATTTATCAGTTCTCACATTTAGGGCAATGTTCAACTTCAGTGTGGAGGGGTAGCAAATAGGAAAAATTAATCATGTC
The DNA here is from genome assembly GCA_026074375.1 of Tanacetum coccineum. Classification (NCBI taxonomy): domain Eukaryota; kingdom Viridiplantae; phylum Streptophyta; class Magnoliopsida; order Asterales; family Asteraceae; genus Tanacetum; species Tanacetum coccineum. The sequence continues at coordinate 13,895 of BQNB010128493.1, forward strand.
CCTCCATGTTTGCCCTGCAGAAATTTTCAAACTTTCAATTGATATTTTCTGAAAATTAAAAAAAATTAATATATACTTTTCCCTTTCATAATTTAAAAAGAATACTCTTAGTACGGAAATCCACTCCGGATTGACAACTATAACTAGCACGAAATCAACCCGCTTAAATTGTAAGGTTCGCCTATATATTCATATGAATTCGGGAATCCAATCTTTGATGCCCAGATAATTGATGCCTTTAGCTTGTTCGAGTTAGGATATGAGAATCATGTGTATGCTTATTCATCGTTATGGATGTGTATATGTGGTTTTGTCGCCTTTTCTGGAACATTGGTATTGGTATAAAGTTATATGAGTGGGTCGGTAATTTAGTAGCTCCAGAACTTGTGCTTGATCATCATTTACTAGACCGCAGTGAGGTTAATTTATAGATAAAGTCATATGATAAAAGGTGAAATAAATCCCTATGCAATCATGTATCTGCAACATTTTAGTGTTGAGATCCCCCAAGTATCCCAAGAGCAAGAAAAATGTGCTACATGAAGAAGAAGTTTTGTGCCAGCCTTAGTTTCGCAGTATCTGTTATGAAAAAAAATAAAAAAAGAAAAAAGAAAAAAATAAAGTTCAATGTATAATGCAATGTTCTGGCACTGAATCAAGTATTGACTATTCACCCTTCATCGTTATCACATTTTGCCTCTTTGAGATTTCTGTTAGGTTCTCACGACCGTACGGCATGTGTATGTGTCTAGTACAAGCTATTGATAGTCGACCTGAGATGATGTCTGTGCTTTGAGTGACTTCACAAATTATGAATCCCTATTGGAGTGATCGTGTGAATTAAATATCAACACATTTCCCTTGTGAGGTTGCTCAGTTATGTGTCTTTACTATAAAAAGGTTATCTAATCAGTAAACACTTATTAATCCAAATTTTCTTTACGTCATGATAAATGATCTTGTTTTTATTGCTTTAATTGCGTGAGGGCTAGCAATAGCAAATGTGTGGAGGTATTTGTTAACGCCTAAATTTTTTACATGTTTATCGGAGGCGTTTTTGCATTTATTTGACTCTATTGTCTCTTGAACTTTAGTACTTAATCAAGTATATTTGCTTTTAATTTGTTCTAGGTATGTGTGTGGAAGAAAATGAAAGATACACGAGATAGAAGCTTAAACGAGAAGTAAACTCAGATTAAAGATCCCCTGACACTTGGTTCAATGTTTTGTCATAAACGGTCATACGAAACTCAGATTGTGTGATTCAAAGCGCCACGGGAAGAGAAATTTACAATTACTACAACTCAGAAAAATGTTCACAAGCTGAAATATTACTTGAGCAGCCGGTTTTACAAATGAGTACAACATACTTTAGGGAAATGCAATTAATTCACGAACTTGGCCCAAAATACATCCACATACATTCTCAACTTGGTCCCCAAGTTATCTCTAGCCTATAAATACCCTTCTTTGGTGCTTGGGACGAAATATAACTTATCATATCATCACATACAAATCTCAAGAAGAAGATCCAAGAAAAGCATAAGTTACGACGCTTTTCGCTTGTCGCCGCACTTCTGATTGAGTTTTCCAAAACCACGCCAATATTCTCAAGTGCGCCAACTTCTAAGTGCGCTGCACTTGACTCCAAAACAGTCTATATAAGGCCCTTTTGCCTCTCATATCTCACATAACTCACACACACAATCCCTTATTCGTTTGGAACCCTTAGAAGGGGTGTTTTTAGTGATAAAGGCCTGAGAAGCTTTGATCCAAACCACCTTGATAACATAAATCATCACCACCATTAGAATCAAAGTTCTTGAAGAAGTTGGATAGTCTTGGTTGAAGTTCATCATTGTTCTTAGGTTTTGATCCATCAAAGAAGCGTAGTTATAGTGTTATTTCAAATCAATACGCGATTGTGATGGAATTGTTCATAGTTTCTGAAATTTTGCTTTGAATATAATAAAGTGTTCTTGGGAAATTCTTGTGAAATCACCATACTTTGCTCTTGGAATTGGTATGAATCTTGTTACTCTTTTGAATATAATCATTGTTGAATCCATGATGAATGTTATGTGTTTTGTTACT
>BQNB010128494.1:0-19271 GCA_026074375.1 Tanacetum coccineum
GAGACCGACACCCTTCTTTCTCATTTTGATCATTCTCTTCCAGATTATGAAGCGTTTTGCTTTGATATCGATCATCAAGAATAGAAGAGTAGTGGTAGTACCACTTCTCAATCCGATCATTCTCTTCCAGATTATGAAGCGTTTTGTTTTGATATCGATCATCATGAAAAGAAGAGTAGTGGCAGTACCATTTCACATTTTGATCCTTCTCTTCTCGAATATGAATCATTTTACTTTAATCTTTCGATTGATCCACCTCCTATTGTCAAAATGATTAATTCTCATCATGAGGAGTTCGCCGATGAACTCGCTCACATTATATCTCCACCAGAGTATGATCATTTTTACTTCGATATTGAGGTCGATCCAGGATAGTTGACTAGACTTTTGAAAGAAAATATATCGAGTAGAATTAAGGAAGATAAGGAATTAAAATCTAAAACATCAACTAAGAAACTTACAATTCATGAGCTTAATGATTTACATTTTCTCTTATCCAATTATGACTCCACTTTTTTTGAGGAATTTTCTGAGATCGATCCTTTAGTGTCATTCCCTTTTGGAAATAAGGACAAAATTTTTGATACCGGAATACTCATTATCAATGTTTACTCTAATAGATCTCATATTCTCCCATAGAATGACTTTTCTCCTATTTCATTCATCAGTGATCTTCTTTTCCTTTCTGATCCATCTGCGATTGACACTTTCCTATCATTTCCTTCTAGAAATGAAGACAAAGTTTTTTGATCCTGGTATCCTCCTTATCGATGGAGTTCTCTCTTTCACGAGAAAATCTCCACATCTACTTAATGATAATCTCAAGATCGATAAAAGTCATATTTTTAGTGAAATTTCTTTGAAGACCAAATCTTCCGTTAGTTTTCACCCCATGGGCAATGGAATACGGGGCAAGTCAAGCTAGTGACTCGTTAATAAACAAGCACTTCTCGGGAGGCAACCCGTGTTTATCCTATTAGTAGTAGTATTAATATAATAGTTAGTAGTATTAATAAATAAGTGTGGGGGAGTGCTTCTCTCCATATTGTGTTTTGTGGGTACCCGTTTTTTCTTGTAGGATTCCCTATGATCGTGAAGACCACCGTGCTTGTTTTCAATCCTCCAATCACTCGGTCTCCGATCATTTTCATGATTTTATCTTGGGAAATCCTCTATCCTTATCATATATATACTTGAATTGTCTTATAATACTTGCAATTCTCCCCTAAAAATATTTGATACTTTTTAGTGTCAATTCTCCTCTAAATATTTGATACTTTTTAGTGTCAATTCTCCCCTAAAAATACTTTCAATTTTCTTATAAATACTTGAATTCGATACTTTTACGGTTATTTCCTTGTTTTCAGGTAAAATGCAAGTATGTGACAAGAAACACGAGAAAAGGACGTAAAAATAAAGAAAATGCGGACTCTTACAAAGGTTTACGGTGTAACACCTACGATAGTGTTACGCCATAACATATTCAAGGCAAGACACGTCACCTAGCAAGATTACGGCGTAACCACACGAAAGGTTTACGCCGTAACTTCATTATTATTATAGGATGAATCATTCTTGTCACACCCTGACAATGGCGGAAACTCGAGAATGCAACATAATGATCAATCATAACAGAAGATACAGAATAGAGAAAACTACAATACAAAAACTTTAAGTATTATGAAGACCATCAACCTGGAACAACCTCGAGTGATGTCCCAAATCGCAACTAAAATCCATAATCTCTTACAATAATTCAAATGCCCACACAGGGGTCCATAATCCAAACTTAATCCAAAATATCTAAATACTAAAAGCCGAATAAAATAAACAAGCAAGACTTCACATGAAAATCCACTCGGGATACTTCTAAGTCTGCTATCACATATCACCAATCTATTCCTCTTTCACTTCCCTAAAATGATACTCGAAAAACTTCAACAATAATTGGTGAAGCTCGAAGGTTAGACCTTAAACCCAAAAGCTGTGCAATATTTCAACAGTGGACAATAGTGTTATATGACAGTGAATATATGCAAACAACCTTAGCATCACCGCTAATCAATAACCATATGTCACTTACGCACCTAAAGGGCTTACCAGCTGGAGCACTAAAATTAGGGCAGGACCACACACAAACCTGGGTAGGCGTACCCATCCGCTCCAATAATCACACAAATACTGGGTAGGCGTACCCATCCGATCCAAACAATCATGCCAATACTGAGATCGCGAGACCCCTCTGATCCAAACAAACATTCCAGCACCTAATAATCACATATCAGTCACAGCATGTAACTTTGTCCAAAACAAAACACATTACGCACATCATCAATTTCAAAACATTTCAAAACACATTTGAGTATCATTTTCCCCCAACGGAAAACCAGTAAAAAGTGGGGCTACGAGAACTCACCTCAAGCAAGTCTTTAGCAACCAAATCTCAATCACACAAGCAAATGCAACGACGCTCGCACACGACCTAGTCCAGTTAATGTCCAAATTTATCATTCAATCCCCAAAACACTCTCACTTTGGATGCATATAGTTTAGACGCGTAGTACAATTACCCAAAACATCTATGGTGTGACGGTCGACGACATATCTCCACAATCATATCAATCTCATTACTCGGTAATACATACTTATACTATTTAAGGAAAATAGATAAGTAATATAAATAAATATTTATAATTAATAATTATAAATATATCTCGACAAGTCCATTCGGTAACCTTCGTCACTTCAAAATAATCATAATACGGTTAAAAATAAAACGTTTACTCATACTAAAACACATTAGAGAAGTTTCGAGAAAAAAATATATTTTTCATCTTTTAGTGAATTTATTAGAATAATTAAATAATATTTTATTATTTAAAAATCAAAAATCATGTTTTTAGGTAAATTTCTAAATATAAACTTTTTTTTTTATAATACGAATTTCGACAGTGACCCACGTAAGCTCAAAACAACGATTTTCCAAGGTTTACAAACCTTATTTTCAACCTTTTCATAAATTCGACACTTTTCGACAAAATTCCAAATTCTCAATCTTTAACGTTTACTAAAATGTTTTTCCCAAAATATCGTTCCATATCACTTCGTAAACACATTTTCACTTTTAAAAGTCCATCAAAACTCTCATAACGACTAAATATCGCTTATTGGGCTTTAAGGCCCAACAAGGGTCCATTAAGACATTTATAAGTCCAAAATACGATCCAAGTCCAAAATCAAGGTCCATTTACATATATAAGTATATACTTATATGTAGAAAATAATCCGGACCACAATAAGCCCTCCCATTAAGCCACGGCTTAAATAGACTTATTGGGCCGTGAGTCCAATAGCTCAAAAATACGTATATTAAGCTTGAAAATAAGCTAATAAGCTACGTATCGCATTTGGTTACTACCATAAGCCTCAAAAATAGTCCGCAACATACGCCATAACACAAAAATAATCAAAATCACTTTCCTAGTGAATTTGGGAAGTTTTCGTGGCATATAAGCCCAAAATAAGCCAAGAAATAGCTTAAAAATAAGCCCGAATAAGCTATACAAGCTACTATAAAAAATAAGCTATCTAGCAACATATATTATTCAACCATCACGACCACAATATCAAAACTACAAAATCCATGTTCTTTCTTTTTTTATATTACACGAACCAAACACCCCTTTAATCATCCGTTTCGCTTCCAAAAATCGATTTTCACAACGATCAACTTGTACAACTAACATCTATGCATCAAAACAAACCCAAAATGACAAACGAAATTTAAATTTGAAAACTTACAAGAAAATCTTCAAAATGTATATTTCGACACGAACCGGAGAATCCAAACGTTGTTTTAATGAACACCCAAATACTCGTATCAACCCGGAATATCACGTTCTCAATCAAAGATAGAAATTTTTATGGTGGATTGTTTGTTTGGTAGGTGGCGGACGTAGCAAGCACGCACACACACACTACACAACACACACATCACATCGACACACACACACACCCACACACACTTATGTTGTGTTTTTAGAAAATGGATAATGAATGAAAGATTCTATAGGAAGAATATATTTGTACACCCTTGGGACACATTAGCTAAAATTAAGCCACCTTGTCCCCTTAATCACCCATGACTGGCTATGGCATCCAAGGAGGCCTCTGGTCTTTCTTTTCGTGTCGGGATCACTTAAATACTCGTAAAACTCAACAGTAAAATTTACCCCAAAGTTAATTAGCATTTTTATTCACTTTAAAAATACTTTTTCATTAACCTAGAGTATTCATACGACATATTTTCACTTTAAACCCTTTCAAAACTCATTTGGACATTAACGGACGTGTCGGACTCGTTTTTCGGCATTTTTCAAAATTCACGGGTCAAACCACCCGGAATACAAAGAACACAATAATACCTTCTAAAAGGGATTATTAATCATAATAAACCACCATTCATCACAATACTCATAAAATCACCACCGTCAACACGGTACAAAAATCTGAATAAACTGACAAAAGTCAAATAGTCAAAGGACTAATAATGAAATATTCAGAACACAAAAAGGGCAAAGGTTACATTCTACCCCTCTTAAAAGAATTTTGTCCCCGAAATTCATCTACTAACATCACTAAACAAAAGCGGGTACTTCAATTTCATCTAATCTTCATGTTCCCATATGAATTCTGGCCACGTTTCGAATTCCCACCGAACCTTGACGATGGCAATTCCAATACGTTTCAACTTCTTAAACCTCCGCATTCCCAAATTTCCACAGGGGGGGCCCGCTCTGTTTCACAAAATTCAACTTAGCATCAACTCAAATCTCATCCAAAGGCACTTGCAGTGTTGGATCAGCCAAACACTTCTTAAGGTTCGACACGTGGAATGTGTCATGAACACCATTCAATTCCTCAGGAAAATCTAACCGATAGGCCACAGGGCCTACCTTTTCAATAATCTCAACAGGTCCAACAAATCTAGGCGCTAACTTCCCTTATCTCCCAAAGCGTACCATACCATTCCCAAGGCGATACTTTGAGCAAGACATAGTCACCTACACTAAACTTTAGAGGCTTCCTCCTCTTATCAGCATAACTTTTCTGACGATCACGCGCAACCTTAAGTCTATCCTTAATCTGCGAGATCTTCTCAGTAGTCTCGTGCACTAACTCAAGTCCTATCAACTGACCTTCTCCCACCTCAGCCCACATAATTGGCAAACGATACTTTCTACCATACAATGCCTCAAACAGAGCACATCTCACACTTGAATGATAACTATTGTTATACCAAAACTCAACCAATGAAAGATGAACATTCCAGCTTCCCCCAAAGTCCAAGACGCACGCTCTAAGCATGTCTTCCAAAGTCTGAATAGTACGCTCACTCTGACCATCGGTCTGAGGGTGATAAGCCGTACTCATGTCTAAACGAGTCCCTAATGCCTCTTGCATTGACTGCCAAAACCTTAAGGTGCAACGACTATCACGATCTCATATAATCGAGATTGGCACACCATTTCTAGAAACTATCTTATTCAAATACAATCTAGCCAACCTTTCCATCTTATAATCCTCACGCATAGGTAGAAAATGAGCAGACTTAGTCAATCGGTCTACAATGACCCAGATTGTGTCATGCCCGTTACCAGTCCTAGGCAACCTAGTCACAAAATACATAGCTATCCCTTCCCATTTCCATATGGGAATCTCAAGTTGCTGGAGCAAGCCAGATGGCCTTTGATGCTCATCCTTAACCTTCAAACAAGTCAAACACTTACTAACATACTCAGCTATATCCTTTTTCATTCCAGGCCACCAATACCTATCTCTCAAATCATAATACATATTATCAGCACCTGGGTGTACAGAGTACTTCGACTTATGTGCTTCATCCATTATCAAGGTTCTCACCTCACCCTTCAAAGGTACCCATATTCGATCCAGGTAGTACAAAGTTCCATCACTTTTCTGTTCTATCATCTCATCTAAACCTTTCTACAATCCTGCAAACTCATCCACAGCCTCCTTCTGAGTAGCCAGTATCCTATCCTTGATACTCGACTGAAGGATCATATTCATAGCTCTAACTCTCTTAGGCTTTACTCTTTCCTTCCTACTTAGGGCATCAACAACCACATTCGCCTTACCAAGATGGTAGTAAATTTCACAATCATAATCACTAAACAACTCTATCCAACGACGCTGTCGCATATTCAATTCTTTCTGACTAAAGATATGCTGAAGACTCTTATGGTCCGTATAGATGACACTCTTTGTCCCATATAGATAATGTCTCCAGATCTTAAGTGCAAACACGACTGCACCCAACTCTAAATCATGGGTAGTATACTTCTCCTCATGAATTTTCAACTGCCTAGACGCATATGCTATCACCTTACCTCTCTGCATTAACACACAGCCTAGTCCTATCCCAGACGCATCACAATATACCACAAAGTCTTTCGGTCCATCGGGGAGAGCTAGAACAGGCACATTACATAACTTATCCTTCAAGGTCTGAAATGCCAATTCCTATTCCTCACCCCACTCGAAATTCTTACTTTTCCGAGTCAAGATAGTAAGAGACTTAGCTATCTTAGAAAAGTTCTCAATGAACCTATGGTAATACCCCGCCAATCCTAAGAACGAACGAACCTCAGTCGGAGTTCTAGGGGCTTTCCAATTCTTAACAGCTTTAATATTACTAGGGTCTACATGAATCCTATTACCATTTATCACATACCCAAGAAACTATACTTCTCTTAGCCAGAATTCACACTTAGAAAACTTAGCATATAGTTTCTCCTTTTTGAGCAGTTCCAAGACTAACCTTAAGTGTTCTACATGCTCCTCTTGAGTCTTAGAGTAGATTAAAATATCGTCTATAAACACTATCACAAACTTATCAAGATACGGCCTACAAACTCTATTCATCAAATCCATAAACATTGTTGGTGCATTAGTCAGAGCAAAGGGCATTAGAGTGAACTTGAAATGTCCATAACGAGTTCTAAACAAAGCCTTTGGAATGTCATCCTCATGCACTCTCGGCTGATGGTATCCAGACCTAAGATCTATCTTCGAGAAAAACTATGATCCTTGCAGTTGATCAAATAGATCATCAATTCTAGTAAGTGGATAACGATTCTTAACAGTCAACTTGTTCAAATCTCTATAATCAATACACATCCTAAAAGAACCATCCTTTTTCTTAACAAACGATGCCGGCGCTCCCCAAGGCGACGAACTTTGTCGAGTAAAACCTTTGTCTTATAGTTCCTTGAGTTGTCGAGATAACTCCTTCAATTCAGAAGGTGCCAAATGATAGGGATACTTTGCTACTGGCGTTACTACAGGGATTAACTCAATTCGAAATTCAATTTCCCGAATAAGCGGTAATCTAGATAGGTCATCCGGGAATACCTCAGGAAAATATCTAACAACAACAATCTCTTCTTGTTTCCTTTCATTAGCCTTAGCACTCATCAAGAGTCTCGCTTTCTCTTCCGGTCTCTCTCCTAATACTCTAAGCACCTTGCCATCCGATAGTGGTATCCTCACTACCTTCTCATGGCAAATTATTTTAGCTTTATAATTAGACAACCAGTCCATACCTATAATCACATCAAAACTCCCATGTCCAAAAGGTATCAAGTCGATGTCAAAGACATGACCCTCGATTTCTAGTTTGCAACCCTTAATAACCTTATCAATCTCTACTAGCTGCCCGCTAGCTATCTCAATCTCATATCTGAAACCTAAGTCGCTGGGCTCTAAGCCTAACAGAGGTATGAAAGTAGTGGAAACAAAACTATAATCGGCACCAGAGTCAAATAAGGTAGTGGCAAAATGATTGTTCAAAGTAAACGTACCCGTCACAATGTTCGGATCCTGGCGAGCTTCCTCTGCTCCCAACATGAATGCCCTACCCCTAGCCTGGTTCCCTTGGTTTCCACGACCCTGACCCCCGTTATTAGCAGCAACTTGATTTGGATGATTTTCTTTTGGTAGAGTCCCGGCATATAGAGTGCCCTATTCAATCTAGGACAAACTGACCTGACATTGTCGGTACTACCACACTCATAACATGATCTAACAGTTGGGTTTCTAGCATTGACCGGATTCACATTCCTCAGCATACCTCTATAATCCTTTATCAAATGACCCAGGCGGTTACAGTTGAAGCATGTACGACAAGGCCCTCCGGGTGCATGGTAGGAGTTGTAGGTGGTACACTTGGGCCAAGTACCCATATTCTCTCTTCCTACAAGGTTTATAGTAGTAGAAAAACATTCCTAGTACTAGTCCTCTTATTATCATCCCTACCATTCTTATCCTTGCTAGGTTCTCCCACATTTCCTCTTTTCTCAACCTTCTTAATTGATCCATTTCTAACAGCCTCATTGGTCAATGCACTAGAAATCTGCACAGCCTTCTTTATAGTCTTTGGCTCTGTTGCTGCCACCATCTCACGGATCTATGGAGCAAGGCCACACATACCTCTCAATCATATTACTTTCAGGAGTTACTAAGTAAGTAACTAACCTCTCTAACTCATGAAACCTATCAGTATACGCAGCATGGCCAGCCCCGGCCATGGCGTGATTCCACAACTCAGTTTCCAACTTTTGCATCTCATGACTAGGACAAAACTCTTGTATTATCACAAACTTAAAGTCATTTCATGACATAATAACAACAACTTCTTGGCTTAGCGTGCGGATCTGAGAGTTCCATCATGTTAAAGCCTTACCTACAAATGAACCAGCAGTGTATTTCACTTTTTGCTCAACACTACAACTACTCATATCTTGCACATACTTCATTTTCTCAATCCAATGAGTAAGAACTACAGCACCTCCCTTACCATCATATTCCTTAGGGTTACAAGCTAAGAACTCCTTATATGAACAACCTACCCGGTTTCCATTCACTAACACATTCCCAACGTTCTCCTGAACGTTCTCATTAACCACATTACCATTCTAATTTCCAAAATTTCCTTGGTTACTAACCTGAGCTAGCATGGTAGGTAAGAGGTTTTGTAATTGTTGGGCAATGATCGTTGAGAAGTTGGGTGCTCCCTGTAGATCCCTTAGAATATAAATCTTTCTACCTTGTTAAGGGTTGTAGCCAATGTGGATAGATCCACACAAACTACAGGAGAAACAATGACTATAAACAATATAAGTTTTGCGGAAACTAACTTATAATGCTAAGAAGAACAATGAATATTGATAACTAAACTTTTGTATTAATCTGATAAAACGATTACAGATTACTAACTATGAGATATGAGATCTATCTTCTCTAATGCCGTAGGGTTCCTTTTATAAACCAAGGATAAACCCTAACAGACTTACAAAACGCGTAAAAGATAATGCATATCTTTTCCTATAATATCTCATGCATATCTCTTAAATGGTACTAACTATTTTATTACTATCCTTACAAACTAACTGATCAGTACTAACTATTATGTTACTGTCAGTACTAATTACCAACTATTGTACTAACTAATTATAACTAAACGGTACTCAAGTCAGGAGGAATGCATAATTCCCAACAATCCCACCCCTAAACATGATTGTTTTGAAACATTTTTAACTCATGTTTTCTTCAGTTTATTCTTCTTGAAGCTCTTGGATGGATTATCCCAACAATGTCAATCTGATCTTGATCTTTAATAATTTTTTATATCTTCAGCTATCCATCTTCATCAACAACTTGTCTTTTCAGCAACACAGCAACATCCAACTCAGTTGGCTTTATAGTTTTTGGCAAACTACCAGCCATTAACGGATTTGGTATTCCTTTACTAGTAGATGTTTGCTCTGGGATAGCCAATTCTTCATTTTTTGAGTAAACTACCAACTATCAACTGATTTGACCTGTCTTTACCAAAAGCCATTTGCTTTTGGACTAGTCAATGCTTCATTGCCATAACATGGTGCATTGATAACCATATAGTTTTTAGCAAACTATCAGCTATCAACAAATTTGATTAGTCTTTACCAGGAACTGTTTGATCCTGGACTAGCCAACTCTTAACCATGAAGTAAGGTGAGTTGAAAACCCTATAATTTTTGGTAAATTGTCAACCATAAACGAATTTGAGAAGTCTTTACCACAAGTCGTTTACTTATGGACTAGCCAGTTCTTATGCCTGTTAAGCATGGTGAACTGATGACCATTTATTGTGTGGTCTTAGAACCAACACTTAAAGATCCTTCTCATCTCCATCAGAGTCTTCAGGTTCTAACTCTGCAATCTGATTCTTGACAAATCTAATCAGTTCCAAAGCCATGGTACTGTCTTCTTCAGTTTCTAACTTCAACTTAAGCAATTGTGACAGCACTTCCTTTTTCAAAGGATACTTATTCTCTACAAGCATATGAATGACTATTCCTTCATTAGTCATTATAGTGTGTATCCCTGAAGAACTATGTATCTTCCAGGTCACTATCTTCTAATTTTGTTGTGCATTCCAAAACTCGTCATTTCCACTTTGATTGAACATGATTATCAAATCTCCCCAAAGTATTTTGTCAAATCCTTTAGGTGTCTTATCTTGGTATCTATTCATCACAAGTTGATATATAGCACAGATGTCATCTCTATCAAGTATTGAAAGCACTGCCATCAAAGTACTGAAGTATCTTCTTTGTCTATTACTTCTAATCACCACATTAAGATAAACATCTTCTATCTCTTCAGTCTCATCATACTGTGGTTTGGTTGTAAGTTACTCAGATCTTCATTCTATGATATGATACTTCTTGTTAGGTATCTCATAATCCACTTCCTTATCCTCATCAGAAAAACGATAGGTTAAACACAATCGAACGTCTTCATCATCTTTAGAAGTGAACATTCTTTTCTTAGATTTCATCTTCTTCCTTATACCAATCTTTCTTTTTCTAGTTCCTTCTTCTTCTTTAATTTCTCCCTTAATATTGTCATCTTTCTTTACTCTCTTCTTAGAAGCATCAGCAACTTGTTCATTCATCTCCTTGATCACTTTTTCATCTTCAGCAGAACCAATAGCAATGATTGACTGGGTTCCTTTTTGTTAGCAGATACAGATTTGGGAACCTTAGATTTGCTATCAGGAACATTAGTTTTAGATTTCCTAGGTTTTCTTGAGTAAACCAATGTTACAACAAGCTTAGGTGTTTCATTTTCTAGGGCAGTTGGTTTCCTAAGGGGAACTTCAGTAGTTGTGGTAATCCTAGTTAAAGGGCACGCGTTTCCTATTATAGTGAAGGTTCGTCCAGTAGGTCTCCAGATGTATCCAATATTTGTAAACACCTTTCCTGTTGGTTTCTAAACTTTCTTCTTTGAATTTTTCTTAACAAATTTAAATTTATTACAAGCATTCACATTATTGATAAAATCAAGAACACACAAATCATGATTATCAGAAAGCATGCAACCATTACACTTAACACATAGAGGTTTAGAATTCGTATTAAGCTTAGAATGCTTTACATTTGCATTTCCTTTAGGTTCAACAGTACTATTCTTATTTTTCAAACTAGTTTTAGCTGTCCTAGAGTGGGCTTCTACTTTATTCTTTAGAGTACTACTTGATGATCGCAAAAACTTATCTTTCTTGGTATTGCCAGAAGGCTGTAATCCACTAGCACTAGTAGATGGTCTTACTCCTGTAGAAGACAACGCAGGTTTGTTAGAAACTAGGTTTGAAGAAGAGGTTGTTTTTGTGTTTCCTGAGGATGTGACTGGCTTACTAAATTTAACTTTTTTGTCCTTGTTCTTTGGGGTGACAGCCACTAACTTATCACTAGAATTGTTGACATTAGGGCAGGTTCTACTGATATTTGTAAGCAACTCCTGAATTAGTTTAGTATACCTACAGGCAGAGTCTAAGGTTTAATCTAGAGGATAATTTGTTTTAATATGATCAACTAGATCCCTAAGAACTGCAGCTTCTTCCTAAGTGTGCTTAATATAGGCAGAGTGAGCTGTCCTTTTATTCAACAATTTAGGGGTCATTGGTTCCATTTTAATTTTAAGCAACTCTGGATCACTAGTGTGTTTTGTAACAGCGTTATTAGCTAAATCTTTTCCTTTAAGTTTTCTTAAATCATTCTTGAGAGCTGTAATTACCAAAACTTTTTCTTGAAGACGAGCATTTAAATCAAAGATTTCCACAGACTTTATATTGACTTGATTAATTAAACTTCATATTGTTGTTTTGATCGAATACGTGCTGGTTTAATCGAGTCATAAAGTTGCTTATAGGTCTGTTTCAAATGCTCATTCTCAGCAATAAGCTTTGTCACCCTATGATCCAATTCAATATTAATTGTTTCAATCTCCTCTAATTCTTGTTTAATCATATCCTCATTCTTTTTCATACTTAGAGCTTTAATTCTCTCTTTCAACTTCTTTATGACCGTGTCTTTCTCTTGGGACTGAGCTTTCAATTCATTTAATTCAAACAATTGATCAAAACTTGGAGCACTTTGATTTGAAACAGGATTGTCCCTTTGAAAAATTTCCTGATTAAGTTGAGAATCAACTTCTAAAGAGATGCAATGTTTTTCAAGAGTGGTGAAACTTTTGAACAGTTTATCATAAATCTCTTTTTCAATGAAATCCGTTTGAAGCTCAGTCTCAAGTTGGAGACACTTTTCACATTCATGCACATTCACAGAAGCATTATTCACAGACGAATTCACAATTATGTTCACAATATCTTTGCTCAACACTTGTTCCAAGAGTCGTTCATTTTCGTTCAAAACTTGATTCATTTTAACTTCAAATGTTTTGGACTCTAAACGATGTTGTTCCACAGCCTGTTCCATTTGATGAAAGACATTTTGGACTTCAGAAAGTTCATCAACCAAATATTGATTGAATGTGTTAAATAAGTCCTTCAGAGCTTTTACAAATGGAATTATTTCATCCCTAAAACAAGCTTTTGTATGTTCAAACCCCCACGAACCCTCAGTGATAGTTGTGGGTGTGGTTCTTTCTTTGACAACCACGTCAAAACCAGCAAGATGGTGTTTAAGTTTCTTCAAACTTGTATTCACCATGCTGACTTTAGGAAGTTCTTTTGGAACCTCAACTATGGTGGGTCTACTAGAAAGAATGGGTTCTGGAGAATTCACCAAATTCTGAGACCAAAAGGCTTGTTCAGCAGATAATTCAGTTTGTGGAACAAAGCGTGTTTCAAAATCTTTATAAAGTTGGTTAAGAGCAGCATAATCGACTGGTGTAGTATTAACTTTCTTTTCTAACATTATGGGATCCTTTTGTCTTAAAAGCATTTTTGAACGACTCTCTTCAGCAAGCAACAAGGTCTCTTCAGAGTCAGGAATCACAATGGGATTAGTTTTCTCAATAATATCACCAACATATAGCTTTGGTTCCAACTGCTGAGCTTTCTTCAGATAGAAAGGATTTTGAAAACCTAGAGCTTGTTTAGTGGTATGATCATAGAAAAACTGAGGTTTCGTCAACATGTGAACAGTTTGTACAGATTGATCTCTTTTAAAAACAATATTATCTAGTTGTTTGATCCTCTTTTCTAAAGCAATCTATCTATCCATGTTCCTAGATTCTTCTTTCTTAAAATCATCTTTGAGAAGAGAAACTATTTGCATTAAAGATTCTTTTTCTTTTAAATGTTCAGAAAGAGTTTGTTTAAGACGATCAATCTCTACAAACTGCGCACATGAATCTAAAACGTTATCATTACTCTTTAAATCAACATTTTGTCCTTCATTCAACACTTTAACTTGTTCCTTATATCTTTCAAGCTCAGTAGTTAAAGTATCATTGACACTGAAATTTTCCAGATTTATCTTTGTATAATTAGCAAACTTAGTTTTTTAGAAAGTTATTTTTCTTTATTTTGTTCAATTCACAATAATATCAGTGCATCTTGTTGTGCAGAAGAGTTAGAATTCTGAAAGGTTGGCTGTTGTGATTCAAACAGATACTGAGAATAAGAAAATGATATTGCTATCACTGGTTGTTTCCAGTCTCTGTGAATTGGTCACAACATTCGACAGTTCAGAATAACGACATCACCTGCACACTGATTAATCATAATTAAATTCACATTATCATGATTATGTACCTCAACAAGAGCATCTGAACCATAATGAGATAAATTCGCCATGAGAGCAACTTTGGCGGTGTTGAGTTCATCACAATCAGAGTCATATGCATCGAAATCATCAGCTTGATAAGCAACATTGTGAGTAATGACCATCTGTGTGGCTTGAGCTTATGAAATTCATGGATTTGCCAAAAATGCAAGTTCCTCCTCATATAGAATTTGACCACTTGCTTGAGCTTGTACCAACAACACTTTATCTTTAAACCATGAATCATCCCGTTTCCTTCTTGGTTTAGTGCATTGTTTAGACATGTGTCCTTCCCCTTTGCATTTGTAACACATAACAATCCTCTGTTTCCCTGAGTTACTCCCACTTGCTCCTAGAGTGAAAGTTCTTGTAGTACCCGCAACATAAGAAATTTTCTCCCCTGAACTGGTTGTACGGTTACTCTTCCATCATTAATGGTGGCTTGTTGCCTTGGGTTTGACGAGTTCCTCAGCTAGTTATTGGTAGTAGGATAGCGGGAAGTGACTATAGTAGACAAGAATGACATTACATGATTGATGGCATCAATTGGATCATCACCATGCTTGAAGACTGGAATAGTTAGACCAGAGTCTAATTGGGAAAATTCAGATTGTTGGTTGACTGTGGGAGAGTATTCTATTTGAGGAATAGATGATGATGGAGAGTAAACGTTATGGTGAATTGAGGTTTGATAATTGTTGGGGGGATAAGTGATTGAATGAGGCGTTGGTGGTTGATTGATTGAGTATTGTTGAGATTCAAAAGGTGATCTATACTATGAAGATTGATAAGGTGAAACAAATTGTTGATGTTGAGAGTTCTGGTAAGAGTGCTGATGAGATTGATAAGGAGACTGTGTCATTTGGTGAGATGCAACTAAAGCAAGAGGATCGGAGTTGCGTTCATGCATCAATCGAACTTCAATTGCATGTCGTTCATGTTTGTTCCAATGAGCATGAATCTGATCACATTAATAGTAGCAAATTCATTGACAACATTAACATCATAATGAATTGCCCATTCAGCAGGAAAAGTAATTAGAAACTTGGTAATGACTTAAATTGCTCTAGTGTGCATCTTGTAACATATTCATATCATTAGAGTAGCAGAGTGAATCTCAATGTATACTCGTGTAACGACTCACATTTCTTGTATGTAAAACATAATCAAATTCATCGTACAACATAGACCTCTCCGTTCTTGCTTCGTTAACAAGATCCTTGCATAAGCAGTTTTGATTTTCTCCAAATAACCATTGGCTTCACGAAGGATGACTAACAAGAGCAAATTTATCAGTTGTAAAGCCTTTGTAGAATGGATGGTTATTGCTTTGATGTCCAATCAGCTTAATGGTTCTGCTGGAATAATTCAGTATAGTTCCTTTGGTCTGTGTATACACTAACCGCTTTAATTGTTGCCAAACAAGTGGCACCTTTATCAAACGAAGTAAGAATCAATCTACCATGAAGTCCTAATTCGTCATATAAAGTACCATATGCTTTACACGAGTCAATATACAAGTGTTTTCAAGCATCGTGGTTTTGTGTCACTAACCCGAGAGAAGATGGACTTATCACAAGAGTCCGTCATTGCTAAAAGTGGTATCAAAAAGATTACTGATCGATCGAGCGGTGATAGAAAGTAATTGTGTTTGTGGTAGTTGTCTTTTGTGTGTATTAGGTCTTGAAACTATACGGGATTTTACAATTCTTGACAAAACCAGGAAAACAATTGAGTGTTTCACGGGATTTTACAAGTCAAAGAAATAAACCGTATAATTTTGATGAAGCAATTTTGAGTTTTAAGTAAATGTTGCAAATTCGTATGATTAAGTGAAATTGCAAATTCAGATCCTTAGAAAAATTCGCAAATTCGTGTCCTTAGAAAAACTGCCAATTTGTGTCCTAAAGGAAAACTGCCAATTCGTGTCCTATAGGAAAACTGCCAATTTGTGTCCTTATGGAAAACTGCCAATTCGCGTCCTAAAGGAAAACTGCCAATTCGTGTCCTTATGGAAAACTGCCAATTCGTGGTCTAAAGGTTCATTGCTAATTCGTATAATACTAGTGCCTGCGAATTTGTGTATAACAAATATCTTGCAAATTCGGATAACAAGTAGGGCTGCGAATTCGTGTAAGACAGGAAATTGCAAATTCGGATACTCAAAAAATTGCCAATTTAGAGAGAGAGCTATAAATTTCAAATTCAGAGACACAAGAAATTGCAAATTCAGAGAGAGCTATAAACTGCAAATTCGTGCAATACACGAACGAAACTCAAAATCTTTAAAACACAAAAAGACACATTTTTGATTGTTTTTTCCTAAAATTTCTTGTACAACTAGTATTCTTAAACCTATAGGTACCTTAAAAATGACAACTTTTTGGTTTTTAAGCCGAAAATTTCAAAATAATGATTGACATTATAAGGTTTTTCGAAAACAAAAGATGAGCAAAAATGAGTTTTTCTTTGATCCAAAGAAAATACACCTATATCCAAAGATACTAGATCAATTTTACCTAGGTAAATGACCTTTTAGTGTACAACTAAGCTTCGAAAAGAAAAGAAAAGAAGAAAAGGCGTACGAAAAAAATGAACCAAAAAATAAAAACAAAAACTAAGCAAATCACTCTATGGCTTTTGATACCAATTGTAGAATACAAGTAATATTTGATATATGAACCAAGAACTAGAGAGAGAAAGTGGGAGGAAGGATGTATTTTCTAGTGAGAGAAAGTAGAGAACATGAAATGCATTAAGTGAAATGAAACATACAACCATAAAAAAAACCAACCCAACCACCCCCTCCAAGCAAGGGCGAAGGTGTAAATTATAGCTTAAGGGTGGCCGACCATGGGCCTTGTGAGGCTTTCCATGGGCCTTTGGGCCATATTAGCTTATAATCTAAACATTGACTAACTACGGGTTTTGACTAGTTAATATTAGAAGTGACCGAGACTTTTCTTGTTCCTAACAACCTTAAACCCAAAAGCTGTGCCAATATATCAATAGTGGACAATAGTGCTATATGACAGTGAATATATGCAAACAACTCTAGCATCACTGCTAACCAATAACCATATGTCAGTTACGCACCTAAAGGACCTACCAGCTAGAGCACTAAAATTAGGGCAGGACCACACACAAACCTGGGTAGACGTACCCATCCGCTCCAATAATTACACAAATACTGAGTAGGCGTACCCATCCAATCTAATAATCTTACAAACACTGGGTAGGCGTACCCATCCGATCCAAACGATCATGTATCACATAATATTCATATAACAGTCATAAGCACATAACTTGTCCCAAAAACAAAACCACATTTCGCACAGATCAATTCAAAACATTTCAAAACACATTTGAGTATCATTTTCCCCTAACGAAAAAACTAGTAAAAATTAGGCTACGAGAACTCACCTCAATCCGTAATCAAAGCAACCACAATCTCAATAATGCAGAACACAATAAATCTCTACGCAAGCGCACAATGTACCCAGCAACGACCTAATATATACTCACTATATCAATACTTGCACTAAATTATCTTATTGTACAAGTGTTCGCCTTGACTCACGCAAAATCCTCATTTTATCATCCCAAAATCCCATTCCAAATCTATATCATTCCAAACCCGTTATCTCATACCGTTAATCTTATTACAAAAACCGTCGTCTTGTTACCAAAACTTTATCTCATTATCAACACTTTATCTCATTTTATGGTTGTGTGGTAATTACGCGAAAACGACTCAAAAACACTTGGGCAAAGTGCGACATCAACACAATACAGCTCAAACACCTCAAACTGTTTAACGATACAACCGACCAAAATACCCCCGAGAAACCGACGAAAAGAAATGAGCAAGAGCTCAAAAGTCAAAGATAAATAATCCACATTCCCGTAGACGATACGATATATATATATATATATATATATATATATATATATATATATATATATATATATATATATATATATATATATATACATGATTACTTGATAATTTAAATAAAATAATAATATTTTAATATTATTTTCGTCTTATTATCGGGCTAACATGGTAGAATGTTTTGACATTACATATGTCCAAAAGCTTTCACCTCAACACTTAATATTCCTTAAGATTCACCCTTTCATTTCCTTAATTAAAATCGACACAACGGTTATAAAGAGTAAATATTTTAAGAAAAGTTTCAAGGAATTATGTCTTTCGTATTGTATTAAATTTTCGAGTTAAATAACCATTTATGGTTAAAATATTGAAAATTTTACCTCTTTTTAGCAAAACTCTAAGTATATAATTCTTTCGAAAATTCGGCATGACCCGTACGTCTTTATGACTTTTCCCAAGGTATTAATCCTTAATCCAAAACAATTTTCACAATTTTGACGCTTTTCGTCAACACAATATTATTACTTTCTACATGATTTATCTAACCGTGGCAAAATAATCACCCCTTTCACAATTGACAAGTCTAACAAAAGTATTCCTCTTAGTCCAACACAACTTCCTTTAGTTCATTTACAAGTCTACAAACTTATTTATTTAATATTGGGTTGCATGGCCCATTATAGTCTTAAATAATTAGCCCGATAGCAAAACTTAATCCATACTCTTATTACATAAGTTTATTTTATAAACTAAACCCAATGGGCCTTAAACACATTAAGTCAAACCAATATAATCCGAAATTACACATGGTCGTGGCCCATTAAGCCGTGGCCCAAATAAGGCGAAACCAAAGTGAGCTATGAGCTCGAAAGATTTTATAACCGAATAAGCTAAAACCAAATAAGCCAAAATCAAATAAGCTTATAACCGAATAAGCTAAAACCAAATAAGCCAAAATCAAATAAGCTTATAACCGAATAAGCTAAAACCAAATAAGCTAAAATCAAATAAGCTAAAACCAAACAAGCTAAAACCAAATAAGCTAAAACCAAACAAGCCAAAACCAAATGGGCCGAGCCCTTTGTGGCCCTCAAAACGAAACCAAATGGACCCATGTTGGGTCGAACCAACCAAACAGACCCATGTTAGGCCGTGTCTAACCAAACGCACCCTAGTCGGGCTTAAAGCAAACCGGACGCACCCTAATTGGGTTGGTCTAACAAGAAAACCCAAAATAT
>BQNB010128495.1:0-19271 GCA_026074375.1 Tanacetum coccineum
GTGAGTAATCCTGACATCTTTATAGTAGTGTTTCAGAGTCTGATTAACAAACTCTGTTCCATTATTTGTACGAATGTTTTTGACAATTGCATTAAGACAAAATTGTACTTGCTTCAGAAATTTAATTATGAACTCAGGAGTTTCATCCTTTGATCGTAAAAATTTCACCTATGTAAACCTTGAATAATCGTCAACAATGACTGAAATATATTTCTTCCCGTTAATACTCTGGGAATGCATTGGTCCGCATAGATCCATGTGCAACAAGTATAATTTTTCTTGGATGCTATTTTTATATTTTGGTTTATGAGTATGTTTCTTGCTCGTCCCTAATGAACACGCAAAACACAAATGGTCTTTCTCATATTTAAATTTAGGCAGATCTCTGACAAGACCTTCTTTAGTAAGTTGATTATTGGTACCGAAGTTTAAGTGAGACAAACGACGATGCCAAAACCATGATTTGGTCTTCGAAGCTTTAGATAATAAACGTATTGGAGAGGACTTCAACATATCTTCCAGTGAGAGTGTATACAAGTTTGTGCCTCGTAAGCTCTTAAGTAGATCAACACCCTCTAAATCATGAACAAAGCACAAGTGTTTTTGAAATGCTACTTCAAGATGGGAATCACAAAATTGACCTACTAAAAATAAATTGTGTCCAAGCCCATCTACATAATGAACCCTTGAAATTGTTATATTCCCAATCTGATAATACCATAACCTATAACCGTTGCAACTTGATCATTTCCGAATCTAACTATTCCCATAAACTTTTTAACAAAATTGATTAGCTGAGAGCGTTGTCCGGTCATATGTTTTGAGCAGCCTGAATCCAAGTACCAAAGGGCGATTTGTACGACCTGCATTGAAAATGAGAAGAAGATGGAGAATTTAAAACATTAGATCCTCAATTTTTGTTAGGTTCCAAGTTGTTAGAATACTTAGATTCTACAATCCTAGGTTTACTACTCAAACATACAGTTTTTGTTTCTTTGGGTTTCCATTAAGAGACTCTACTTGGTGGTGTCTTTGTAATTACTATTGTTTGAGTTGGTTTCCTAGGAAGCACTATTTTAGTGGAAGTGATTCTAGTTAAAGGGCACTTATTTCCATCTATAGTGAAAGTTCTTCCTGTGGGTAACCATTTATGTCCAACATTTGTAAAAACTTTACTAGTAGGTTTCCATTTATTCTTTTTAACGCTCTTAAAAGACATAGCTCTAGCACACACATCATATCGTTAAAATAATCAACAACACACATATCATGATTTGTAGAAAACAAATATTCATTACATGTAGAACACACATATTCAGAATTCGCATTTAACACCCCATGCTTAACATTTGCATTACAAACACAAACACGATTCGTCTTATTGAAACTAGACTTAACATTCCTAGGTTGGACTTCTACTTTTTTATGCTTCATGTTGCTACTTGATGGTTGTGAGATCCTATTGTTCCTTGTATTGCTCATAGGCTGTGATCCGCTAGCATTAGTAGAACTTTTTAGTCCTGTAGAAGGCAACAAAGATCTGTTAGTGTTATGATTGTTGTGTGCTTCTACCTGTTTTTATGTATTATTTGTTGATGTGTTATTGGGCTCCACAAACCTGACTTGCCTAATTATGTTCATTGGTGTAGGAGCAACCAAATTCTCACTATCCTTTCGAGAACTAGGGCACGAAGCACTAACAAATACTAACAACTCCTGAATTAGTTCCGCATAATTAAAAGCATAGTCTAACGCATTATCTAAAAGTTCTTAAACTCTAGCTTGCTTTACTATTTCATGGAGTGTGTCAGCATGTTCGTTTGTTATTTTAAGGTAATCTACATGTGCTTCCCTATTTTTTCGAAGATTAGAGGGAATTTGTTACAAATCTAACTTAAACATCCTTGGGGTAATCACTTTTGAGATATTCACTTGTTCACTACAATCAAACACACTTTTTCCTTTCAAATTTGCAATGTGTTTCTTCAAGTTACTGATTGATGTGTTTTTGGCTTGTAACTGAGCTTTAATTTCATTTATCTTAAAAAATTCATAAAATTCATGAGCATCCTGATTTCGGCATGGTCTATCATTTTGAACTGTAACACCCCCTTATTTGACATATAGCAGCGGAAGCTAAATTGAGGTATTACTTCATGAACCAACAGTCATTATCATAGAAAACGACTCGAAAGAGACGTTTTCGAAAATTTAGTTATCATTCAATATTATTTTAGAGTTTTACAAAAGGGGGTCCCAAAATACATTTGAAAACATAAAGGTTGAATGATAACAAGTTTGGACGTCCTCGAGTCCAATGCCACTCCGTGCCATAGGTTGCTCAATTACTGGAGATAAACATGCTAAAAAGAGTCAACACAAAGGTTGAGTAAAATTCACAGGTTTGAAATGTAATAGTTGAATACAAGTCTATGTAATAGTAATAATTGCAATGAATACAATTATTATGGTAAACAATATTATATTATTGCACTAAGCTCATGACATCGAAGCCTTAAGTAAATATTATTCATAAGTTGTTGCCCTAAGCGGGTGCTTTGCCAAACACCTGGAGTTCCTCAAATGAAATGCGTCCGCTGGCCATGTATGTACCAGAACCTAGACGGGGAAGTTCAATCCCAATAGATCTATTCAAGGCATTCGCGCTTATTTCGCAAAGTAGTTAACGGTTCATGATAGTGGGGCCTTTTGGCAAATGGAGGTACTTAGGCAATAATATCTCAAGATAGCATACAGCTGGAAAATACTTTTATTTATGTTTATAACATGTATCTCCCCACGGAATTTAGAAAACATGTAAAGGTAGGACTATGAACTCACCTTGATAAGGTAGTTGATTGACGTCAAAAGTGACTCAATTGGAAATAAACGGTCTCGTCACGCAACTTGGGGTAATATGTCAAGTCTTAGTTTAATTGTTTCAAAACTTTATTTCTTAAATTTTAATGTAAATTATTTTGGTTTATTAGTTTTTGAAAACATCGTATCACTGTTCGGGCTATCATAATCCAGAGGTCATGTAGTAAACGTTTGAGGAGCTAGGACACTTTAAATCGTAAATCCAGCAACTCGTCAAAACGTCTACCCAAATGAAAGCCCCTCACATGAAATTCCCTAGTAACGTGATACGTTATAGTTTAAATGATAAGATTTTATCTTTTTAAGTTTCTTCAAAAGCTAGTGGATGATAAATTATGTTAAATATATAACATAATTATTTTATAGTGTTTCAATCGACGAATGATAACGATAAATGTGTCGGGCTTTAATAAAATCGAGTCTTATAATATTTAAATATATTTTTATAATTAATATAAAAATATTACATTTTATACCCTTGAGAATATGAAAATGACAATATATACCCTTGGTATATATTAATTTACACTTTTAACCCTTTAATTATATTTTTAAAATATTAAACCTTTAACTTTGGAAATTGGCAAAACAGGCCCCTGTGGTTTAACTTTGGAGTATTTACACTTTTGGCCCGAAAACTATATAAGTTTCAATATTTACAATATATACCCCTTTGCATGGTTCGAATTGCATTTCTAGTCCATAATCCATAATCTTTGTATTTTTAATCTCGAAATCAATTTTGCAGTTTATAGCTTATTACTATAAGCTAAAATAAGTAAGTTTTACGAGCTTGTAGCTTATGAAAAGAGCTTATGAGCTTAAAAATCCAAAATGGGCACGTTTGGTTTAGAAACAATAACCCGATGGGTTAGGGCTTTTAGGATTAGTTTTAATGATTATAAAAGTGATAAGTGAGCTTATAGAAATAGCTTATTACAACAGCTTATGGCTTATAGCTTATTAGATTCATGAAAAAAAGCTTTTAGGGTTTTAAAGGCGCATTTGGTTTAGGAAAACCAAGCATGTTGCTTAGGGTTTTAAGAGCTTATTCCAAGTGATTATAAAAGTACATGGGAGCTTATTAGGATAAGAATAAAAGATGAATATAAGCTTAATAAGATTAGAACAAGCTTTAGTTAGCTTATTTAGGGTTTTGACTAGATTAGGGCATCAATATGGGTCGAACTAGGGCATGGTTAGGGTTTGGTTTAGTTCTATGATTTCAAAAGAGTTTTAACTTGATTAAATGGTTATAACATTGTTCATACATGTTCTTAAATGTATAAGAACTTAAAGAACAAGTAGAAAACTTACTATCACACGAAATGGGCGAAAATGGGTCAAAACAAGCAAATGAGACCTGAAACCTTTTTAGGAGATGAATCAACTACCTTTTCTTCTTAACTTGGCTTCTACTTGGTGTATACTTTCTCTCTTCTTTTCCTTAGCTTGGTTAGATCATGATTTAGAGGTATGGTTTAAGTTTTGGTGATGAGTTTTGAAGTGTGCATGTGTTTCGATTTATATAGTGTTCGAAATACTTGGAGGCCAAGTTTGGGAGAATTAGTGACCAAGGTGTAGTAGAGTAGTAGTGACCAAAGGATGCTAGGTATGACTAAGGAGGGCTAGGGACTAGCATGGAGAGGTGTAAGGAGGGTGTTGAGGTTTCGGTTACCAAAGAAGGTGACTAGGAGTAACTTGGGGCTCAAGTAGACAAGGTGTGACAAGGAGGTGATGGAGGTTCTTAGTAAGGTGGTGGATCATGGTGGTGAGTGCTAGCTTGCTTAGAATTAGGTTTAGAAGTAGGTTTAGGGGTTTACGGGTCATTAGGGTTTTTGGGTTAGGGTTTATAGTTTTGGACGAGTATAGGTTAGGGTTAGGGAGGGAAATGGTATTTAAATGTGTGCTTGATGTGTTTGTAACTTGTGCTCATCAAGTTGTATGAAAACTAGAAAGAAAATGGAGGGAAATAGTCCAATTTGAATTTTATGCATAGTTGAATTGTACTATAAGCTTCAACGAGTTATACATTGGTTTAGGAGGGAAAATGTAATTCAAATTTTGTGCATTGATCACTTATATAAATGCCTTGAAGGCTTGTACCTTTCTATTGTATGTAAACATTACATATAGTTAGGGTTTTGATATAAATGTTAACGTTTAAAGTCCGTTTTGATATAACGTTATGGAAAGTACGTTAAATAGATAACATATGGATTTTAGAACATGTTACTTGACATATTACAAAGTTTACTTGACATAAACGTTGATGAAATTGGCATTGGTAGGTTGCGTGAGCTCGTTTACTTTTGTAATGTAAGTTACGTTACATTATAGATGGAATAAAGCAAAAAATATTTCCATGAAAATGGTTGCATCTAATTTAATAGATGGAAATTACACTGAGGAAAATTGCATCTAATTTAATACATGGATAATTACATAGGAAAATTATGGGTTGTTATAGTCTCCCAACCTTAAAGAAATCTCGTCCCAAGATTTAGTTGGATGTTGGAGTGATGTTTGGAAATAGATTTGGATACTTGGCACGAATTTGATCTTCACGTTCCTACGTAAATTCTGGTCCTCTTTTAGAGTTCCATTTTACTTTGACTATAGGGATGCGAATTTGTCTTCGTTGCTTGACTTCACGATCCATAATTTCTGCTGGTTCTTCTACAAAATTGAGTTTGTCATCGAGTTGAAGCTCTTTTATTGGAATGATGAGGGATTCGTCAGATAGACATTTCTTTAATTTAGAAACGTGGAAGGTACTGTGGACATTTCTGAGTTCTTCAGGAAGCTCAAGTGTATATACCATTGGGCCGACCCTTTTAAGGATCTTAACTGGTCCAATGTACCGGAGGTTAATCTTTTCTCATTTTCTAAATTGGATGACACCTTTCCGAGGTGACACTTTTAACATAACACGATCTCCAACTTGGAATTCCAAAGGCTTTCGCCTTACATTGGCATAACTCTTTTGTCGGTCTCTTGCAGCTTGCAAGCGTTGTCGAATTTGTACTGTCTTTTTGGTGGTTTCATGGATTATCTCCGGTCCGGTGAGTTGGACATCTCCAACTTTGGCCCAGCAGACAGGTGATCGACACTTTCAACCATAAAGTGCCTCGAATGGTGCTGCCTTCATACTGGCATGGTAATTGTTATTGTAAGAAAATTATACTAGTGGTAAGTGTCTCTCCCATCCTTTTCCAAAATCTATAACACAGGCTCGAAGCATGTCTTCAAGTGTTTGGATAGTTCTTTCACTTTGTCCGTCTGTCTCGGGATGATATGTCGTACTCATGTCTAATTGAGTACCCAAAGCATTCTACATTGACTGCCAAAATCTGGAAGTGAAATGATTGTCACGATCCAATATGATGGATATCGGCACTCCATGTCGTGAAATTATTTCCTTTATATATAACCTTGTAAGGAATTCCATACTATCTGTCTCTCTGGTAGGGATGAAATGTGCTGATTTGGTAAGGCGGTCTACAATGACCCAAATTATGTGTAAAACCCCGTATTTAAGCTCACTACTAATTTTCAACTTATATTTAATATTCTAAATTTCTAAAATTTTACTTTTCACTACTTCGTCGTTTTATATAAAAATCATCGATTTTAAGTAAAAAGCGCTATGATTTAAAAATTTATTCTTTTTTTACGATTGAAAAACCAATGACTCCGTATTCGAGCCTTGAGTGCCAAATTATTTTTATTTTTGTATTTTTCGCTTTTCTTATGTTTTAAATTGCACCTAGACGAAAATCGCGTTCTAGGAAAAAGTATCGGGCTAGAAAAGGTATTAAGGCCCAAGATTTATAGGTAATCTTAGTTAGGCAAGAATGGGCCAAAGCCCACTCTCTTCCCCTCTCCTATAACCGGTCGAACATAAACCCACACACCCTTTTTATATTTTTTTAGCAACTAATAATTCTCCATATATATATACATCTTTACTTATTAAAAACACACACAAATACTCATAACATTAAAAAAAATACGCACACAGAAAAACCATCCGACTTCCCCTTACCTTTTCTCCCTGTTCGACGGCAAAACCCCCAAACCCACCATCAGAATCTCAAAAACTCACTAAAAACATCTTCATTCTACTCCAAATCATTCTAAATCAAACCCTTATTAATCTCCCATTACTAAAATCAACCATGCATGTGTTTGATAAGTAGTGATTTTTGAAGATCTTGAAGATTTTTAGGGTTTTTACTTGTTTGGAGGTTACAAGATGGTTAGGGTTTGATAATAAGTAATATTGAGCAAGATTGGGATAGGAAAAAGTTAAGGTTTGCTTTTGTTTGGCTTTGGTGATTTCGGCAGCCCAACACAACACCCTCTAGGGTTGTGTTTGATCTTTTAAAGCATCCCATTGTAAGTTAAAAGTGCTTCCTTAAACACCTCTTTATTGTTTTGATTTTCTAGTTAATGCATGTGCTTGATCCTTGATTTTTATGATCATGCAAGCATTGATTATGAATGATCTTGATTAATTGGTGTAAGTGATGAAAAATGTTTGTTAGATAGTGTATTTTGATGATTAGTAGCCTTGTGATGGATTAATTGAGGTTTTGAAAGTGTTATTAATTGAACTAGAATAAGATTTTTGTAGACTGTTTTTGGACAGCAGGTTGTCGTGGCTTATTCTCCAAAAATTTGGTCTATAGCTACTGAGAAAATTACATATTTGGATAGAGGAAGTCTTAAGCTTCAATGTGCGAGTTGGATACTCTTGTATCGATTTCGTATGAGAAAGTTATGGTCAATTTACGATTGCGGACCAATTCTGAACCACCTGTTGGAAAATGTAAATTTCTCCATGTTAATATACAGTAGGTTAAGGTTATAAGGCTTGGTTAGATACCAGACATCATAAGTTAACTCCTCTAATTGGAATCAACCTCATTGCTATTTTAGATTAGGAGTTATGACTAAAACGACAAAAGTAAGAAATTCAGTTAATATTCTGTTTTGACCTTCAGTTAGTAAAAGTTTAATTCTTGTTGATTGGTAAATGTGTTGAATGATTTGATTAATTTTTTGAAAACTAGACTCATGTGGTTTTCCAGGGGTGAAAACCTCACCTTCATATCTTTTATGGATTATGAGATATGGTCCTGTGAATGTGACTAAATTCTGTAAAGAAAGTTTTTTGTTCTGAGTTAGTGTTAGTAATTTGACCTTTTCTAAAAATTGGTAAACACTTGGAATGTCAGGCTTGATGTTCTGGAAAGTAGACTTCAAGGCCTTTCCAGGGGTGAAAGCCTCATGGCTATTCTTTTATGGTTTAGGAATTATGCTCTCATGAAAATAGCTAAAATCAGAAAATTAGCTTTTACGTCTAGGTTTGGAAAAATGAAAAGTATGACCATGTATGATTGAGATAGGAATTAAGGGGCGAGACTTAGTAGATGTTTATTTTGGTATGACCACAGGTTAGACATCATTAGACTTTATAAAAACACTTTGGTTTAGTCTTGGTTCAATATTGTTCTTGTTTCGGATTTTATTAACTAGTATTGTATAACTATTCTATTATAATGATATTATACAATATTCTAAGTCGCGACATGCTTTATAGGTCTCGACTAAACTTTGGAGTCATCTTATCATACTTGGTTTCTCATTCGATCATCTACATACGGTGAGTTCATAGCCTCGCCTTTACTACTTTATTTGTTTTCTTAAAAACCCGCGAGGGAGATACATGCTTATTTTATAAAATTGAACACAATTTGTTTTCCTGAATGATGGACCCGAATATATGATTAATGCTTGAGTACCTATTGCTAAAGTCCCCAATATATCGTGAACCGTTAACTACCTCTGATGGGTAGACGCTAGTGTAATAAATAGTACTATGGGGTGACTCCCCGTCCGGGGTTTGAATCCTTTTGGAACACCCTCTTTTCAACGGATATACTACTCTGAGAACTACAGGTATATGGAAATAATACCTAATCCGTTTGGGGCAACATAACATTCTCGTCAAAGGGGTCGGATGTCACGAGCTCAATGCATATTAATTAAAACTTGTTTGATCCACAAGTTTTCCATGATTTAAATATTTGTGTTCTAAATCTTAATGTTTAATTAAACCTATGAATTTCACTCAACATGTGTTGACTTTTTAGCATGTTTATCTCGGGTAATCAAAGCTAATGACTTGGAGCATGGAATGAAGAGGAGGAAGTTGCGCTTAAAAATGTATTTTGTTGAATCACATGATTTCCATTCCTCTAAACAATGTTGTTATATTTTGATGAAACACTTATGTCTTGTTTCTTTTATGTTGGGACAACGCTTGCACTCTGCATTTTCTTTTGGAATGGATTATGTTTTAAAACGTCTCTTTTCGAGTCATTCTTTATAATTTAATGACTATTATACTTATTATTAACACCCAATTGTTGGTCCTGAATCATGATTTAAATTGGGGGTGTTAAATTGTGTCATGTCCACTTGATGTTTTGGGTATCTTTGTAACGAAGTCCATTGTTATTCTTTCCCATTTCCATGTAGGAATCTCTGGTTGTATTAGTAAGCCAGATGACTTTTGACATTCTGTTTTAACTCTAGAGCATGTTAAACACTTGTCAACATACTCAGCGATGATTGCCTTCATGTTAGGCCACCAATAGAGTGTCTTTAGATCCTGATACATTTTGTCAGAACCTGGGTGGATGGAATACTTTGATTTATGGGACTCATGCATGATCAAGTCCCTCAATTTACCAAAGAGTGGTAACCAACTTTGATTCTTGATACATCGGGTTCCATCAGGACGTATTTCAAATGCTTTGTCCATTCCTCGTAGGTTCTCACCTTCGATGTTTTCTTGTTTGATCGCCTCGATTTGGGCTTCGAGGAATTGTGATAGTAATTTTAGGTGAAGGGCCATGACTAATGCTCTAACTTGGAGTGGTTTTATTTGTTCCTTCCAGCTTAAGGCATCTGCTACAACATTTGCCTTTCCAGGATGGTAGTGAATCTCATAATCGTAATCTACGAGCAGTTCTAACCAACGGTGTTGTCTCATGTTCAACTCTTTCTGATCAAGGATATGCTAAAGACTTTTATGATCAATGAACACAGTACACTTTGTGCCGTACAGTTAGTGTCTCCAAATTTTAAGAGCGAACACTACTGCTCCTAATTTGAGGTCGTGTATGGTATAGTTCTCTTCATGAGGCTTGAGTTGTCAAGATGCATATGCAATAACTTTTTCTTTTTTCATTAACACCGCTCCCATACCTTGGAGTGATGCATCACAATAAACAACAAAATCATTGTTTCCTTCTGGTAATGCTAAGATTGGAGCTTCACATAGCTTCAGTTTTAGCAGTTAGAAAGCTGACTCTTGGTTTTCTCCCTAGATATACTTCTTGTTTTTCTGGGTTAATTATGTCAAAGACTTTGCAATCTTCAAAAAATCTTTAATAAATCTCTGATAGTAGCCGGCGAGTCCTAAGAATTAGCGTACTTCTGTGGGTGTGGTAGGAGATGCCCAATTCTTAACTGCTTCAATCTTGGCGGGGTCAACGTGAATTCCTTGACTGTCAATCATGTGCCCGAGAAATTGCACGATACTGATCCAGAAATTACATTTGGAGAACTTGGCATATAATTTCTCCTTTTTGAGTAATTCCAGGATTATTCTCAGGTGATCTTCATGTTCTTATTTGTTACGGGAGTAGATAAGAATATCATCGATGAATATTATCACAAATTTATCCAAGTATGGTTTACATACACGGTTCATGAGATCCATGAAAATAGCAGGAGCGTTAGTTAAACCAAACGGCATTACATGGAATTCATAGTGTCTGTATCGTGTTCTGAAATCAGTCTTGGGAATATCTTCGTCCCTGACTCTCAGTTGGTGATAGTCTGATCTCAAGTCAATTTTTGAGTAAACACTCGAACCTTGAAGTTGGTCAAATAAATCATCGATCCTGGGTAATGGGTAACAATTCTTTACGGTGAGTTTATTCAACTCTCGGTAGTCGATACACATTCTGAAAGTTCCGTCTTTATTTTTAACAAATAAGACAGGAGCTCCTTAGGGCGAAGTACTTGGTCGGAGAAAACCTTGGTCTGCTAACTCTTGTATTTGGTTAGATGGTTCCTGCATTTATGAAGGAGCTAATCTATAAGGTTCTTAGGCTACTGGTGCCGCTCCTAGAATTAAATATATTTGAAATTCTACTTGGCGAACTGGAGGAAGGCCGGGTAGATCTTCAGGAAAGACTTACAGAAATTCTTTGACTACTAGTATATCTTCTAGTTGTTTTTTCTCTGACTTCTTCACCATTACTTGGGCTATGAAAACTTGATATCCTCTGGATATATATGTTTCAGTTTTAATACAGGACATGAGGTTTAGTCGGGTTTTACTTCGATCACCTCGTATGATCAAAGTTTCACCATCGATGGGGATGTGGACGACTTTCTCGTCACAAATAATTCTAGTATGATACTTGGATAACCAATCCATACCAATGACGACGTCGAAACTACCGACTTTAATCGGCATAAGATCAATTTCGAAAGTTTGGTTTAACAAAATCAGGGTGCAACCCTGGATAACGGTATTAGTGCCTACTAGGTTTCCATCGGCCATTTCAATGTCATAAGTGGTATCTAGTGTAATTGGTGGGATATTAAGCATAGAAGCAAGAGATATGGATACAAAACTTTTATCGGCTCCTGAATCAAATAATACTCTAGCTAGATGTTGGTTTAGAAGGAACGTACCCGTGACTACGTTCGGGTCTTGGTGAGCGTTCTTGTCCCTCAGCAAGTATGCTCTTCCATGGGCACTGTTGTTTGCTCTTGAGCACTGACTTTTGTAGTGCCCTTTCTCTCCGCAGGCATGACAAGTTACGGATACTGGTTGTAGGTTGCTTCCAGTGGCTGGCCCTTTGTTTCTGCAGTTCCTGGTCAGATGACCCACCTTGTTGCAAGTCTGACACTTGACAGTGCAAGGTCCTGTGTGATGCAGGGTGCATTTCTTACACAGGGGAAGGCTTCCAGTATACCTACTATTTTCAGTTGGGGTGACAGCATAAGCCCTGACGGTTTCTTGCCTTCTATTCTGTTGTTGTTGGTGATCATTGTTGCGGTTGCTATTGTTGTTACGGTTATTCTGGTAGTTGTTGTTGGTGAAGGTTCTTCTATCATCAAACTTTCGTTTGTGATCATTGGTTCCTTGCACAGAATTGTGCTTTATTACCTGATCCATTAACCTCTGGGTTATGGTAATAGCTTCCTCCAAAGTTTGAGGCTTTGAAGCGGTAACATTTCCTTCAATACTTCTGGGTAATCCCCCGATGAAGACTTCCATGAGTTTCTCAGAATTTGGCACCATAGTTGGGCATAAAACTGCCAATTCCTGGAATCTTCTAACGTAAGTCTTGAGATCATTTCCTTTTACAGTCAGATTGTAAAATTCATCTTCCATTTTCTTAACCTCAGTTCGGGGACAATACTTCTTTATTAAGAGCTTTTTAAATTCGGACCAGGTGGTCTTGTAGGCTTCCTCTATTCCAATAGGCTGGGCGAATGAATTCCACCAGGACAAAGCTTCTTTAGTTAGAGTACCAGTAGCAAATTTCACTTTGCAGTCCTCGGTACAGTTGCTACGGGAAAATACCAATTCAGTTCGTTCAAACCAGTGGATGAGGCCAACAACGCCTTTCGTACCTTTGAAATTGAAAGGTTGGCAGCTCATAAACTCTTTGTAGCTACATTTTCTTGCTACAAGAGTTCCACTATGTCTGTTGTTTCTATTGGTATTGTCATCATTTGCCATCAGTAGAGCATCTTGTCTTCCATAGCTAGCGCAACACTATCAGCAATAGTTTCCTGATGGAGGCCTGCGACATGCTGGTGGCTGCAGATGTTTATGTCCTCTTATGGGAGTCATATCTAATCAACATTTACAAGACAACACAAAATAAGAATCCATACAATGATATAGTCATTTGACATAGATATTTATTTGATACAAGTCCTAACAAAGAAATACACATTCTTTGATATTACATTGCAGAATATAACAGAAAATTTTGGAATCTAAGATTTCCAAAGATGGACACTCTAACAAGCATCTGATTTATTAGGTTCCTCAGGGACTGGTTCACTTTCCAGTGGTCGCGGTATGATCCATAATGAGTTTTCTAACTCTGCAAAAGATATACGTATCATAAGGATAGTCTGGTGGTGGTGTAGTTGACCTAACCGGTGATGAAGATCCAACTGATGAAGATGGAGATAATGGTATAGGTGATTCAACAGGAGGTTCAATGTCTCTAGGTGGTGTAGGTGGAATCATATGTTCAATGTCTTGAGCATTAATCATATCCGGATACAAAGGTTCGAGAAAACCTAGTGGTAAGAGAGCCATAGTAACCTGGATTCATAAAGATACGATACATGAATAACCTTAACACAGGGTATAGGATAGACAACCATGACATACATAAATCTGTATCATGAAACAGCGAAGTATAATGGAATCACAACTTCATTATGTCATAAATAACTTGTCTACATATTTTACATAACCAAAATTTGACAAGCGTCGTTATTTATGCCACACTTCTCGTGGTTGGATTCTAAACAAAAGCTGTAAATGACAAGGATCTAGTCTAGTAGTCTTGTGGTCCTTCCTTGTGGTTCTCATGGATCTTGTCCAAAAGACTCTTCATATCTGATCGGTGGCGAACCTGGATATCCTCGATGATCATCTCTAGAGTAGAAATCCTGATGCGAGCAAGAACAATCTCATCGTCATGCCTTATTTGCTCTCTCTGAAAACCAGAAATCTGGGTATGGGCTTCTTGAAGTTCGGTTTCTAGTTGGTTAAAATCTTACTGTATGATTACTCGAGCATTACCAAGACCTTCTATCTTATCTTCCATGTGCTCAATGCGCTCAAGATGGAGCTCATCCATGTGATTCAAAATAGTCTTGATCTGTTCCTCATGGTGCTCTAAACGCGTCTTATGAGAACTCTCTCCCATCTCAAATACCTGAGGTGGGGCAGAGGAATCAGTAGAGAAGGGTGATAGGAAACGGGCTTGTTTCTGAGGTGGCAAAATCTCTTCGGGAAGAAAGAAATCTCAAGGATCAAATAGTCGTGATGGTTATAATACTAGAGATGGAGGCAAAACAAGCGATGGAGCAATAAGAGCTCGTAGTAGTGGAATAGGTGATTTATTACCAGTATCATTATATGCTTGCATGACCTTCATATATAGATCATCGTGGAAAGGTGAGATGGCTAGTGAGGCCAAGAGATCCTTAGATAGATCCTCTGAAGGGTCAGAAGAAGTGTTTCCCGATGAGGCTGGGGAATAGTCCGGTGAAGCCGGGGTATAGTCAGGAGTATTTGTAGAGGAAAAAGCATCCTCAACATCGGAATCAGATGGGACGATAATAGGGTAGATATAGTCAGGAGTAGACATAATTCTGTAACAACCCAGTGTAAAATAACATAAGTTATTTATATAATAGTTATGTATCTTTACATACTATTCAGGAAATGTAGTGGCACGGAGGACTTTCTTGGATGGAAAAAGTAGTTATAGTTTAGGTTTTAACCTTGTTCTCTATAACTGAGGCTCTTGATACCAATCTGTAACACCCCCTTATTTGACATATAGCAGCGGAAGCTAAATTGGGGTATTACTTCATAAATCAACAGTCATAATCATAGAAAACGACTCAAAAGAGACGTTTTGGAAAATTTAGTTATCATTCAATATTATTTCAGAGTTTTACAAAAGGAGGTCCCAAAATACATATGAAAACATAGAGTTTGAATGATAACAAGTTTGGACGTCCTCAAGTCCAATGCCACTCCGTGCCATAGGTTGCTCAATTACCTGAGATAAACATGCTAAAAAGGTCAACACAAAGGTTGAGTGAAATTCACAGGTTTGAAATGTAATAGTTGAATACAAGTCAATGTAATAGTAATAATTGCAACGAATACAATTATCATGGTAAACAATATTATATTATTGCACTAAGCTCATGACACCGAAGCCTTAAGTAAATGTTATTCATAAGTTGTTGCCCCAAGCGGGTGCTTTGCCAAACACCCGGAGTTCCTCAAATGAAATGCGTCCGCTGGCCATGTATGTACCAGAACCTGGACGGGGAAGTTCAGTCCCAATAGATCTATTCATGGCATTCGCGCTTACTTCACAAAGTAATTAACGGTTCATGATAGTGGGGCCTTATGGCAAATGGAGGTACTTAGGCAATAATATATCAGGATAGCATACAGTTGGAAAATACTTGTATTCATGTTTATAGCATGTATCTCCCCACGGAGTTTAGAAAACATGTAAAGGTGGGACTATGAACTCACCTTAATAAGGTAGTTGATTGACGTCAAAAGTGACTCAATTGGAAATAAACGGCCTCGTCACGCAACCTGGGGTAATATGTCAAGTCTTAGTTTGATTGTTTCAAAACTTTATTTCATAAAGTTTAACGTAAATGATTAATTTGGTTTATTAAATTGTGAAAACATCGTATCACTGTTCGGGCTATCATAATCCAGAGGTCATGTAGTAAACGTTTGAGGAGCTAGGACACTTTAAATCGTAAATCCAGCAACTCGTCAAAACGTCTACCCAAATGAAAGCCCCTCACATGAAATTCCCTAGTAACGTGATACGTTATAGTTTAAATGATAGGATTTTATCTTTTTAAGTTTCTTCAAAAGCTAGTGGATGATAAATTATGTTAAATATATAACATAATTATATTATAGTGTTTCGATCGATGAATGAAACTATAAATGTGTCTGACTTTAATAAAATCAAGTCTTATAATATTTAAATATATTTTTATAATTAATATAAAAATATTACAGTTTATACCCTTGAGAATATGAAAATGACAATATATACCTTTGGTATATATTAATTTACACTTTTAACCCTTTAATTATATTTTTAATATATTAAACTTTTAACTTTGGAAATTGGTAAAACAGGCCCCTGTGGTTTAACTTTGGAGTATTTACACTTTTGGCCCGAAAGTTTAATAATTTCAAAAGTTACAATATATACCCTTATGCATGAAATGTTTTGCGTTTTTAGTCCAAATTCCATAATCTTTGTATTTTCGATCTCAAAATTAATTTGCAGCATATAGCATATTACTATAAGCTAAAATAAGTAAGTTTTACGAGCTTGTAGCTTATGAAAAGAGCTTATGGGCTTAAAAATCCAAAATGGGTTTGTTTGGTTTAGAAACAATAACCCGATGGGTTGGAGCTTTTAGTATTAGTTTTAATGATTATAAAAGTGATAAGTGGGCTTATAGAAATAGCTTATTACAATAGCTTATGGCTTTGAACAAATGATTATATGAAAGCTTATACACGATCTAAAATATGACAAGAGCTTGTAGAACAAGTTATGAGACTTACTAGAGCTTGAATGGATCAAAAATGGCTTGATATGGGTCGAAAATGATAAAATGTTACCCGAAAGCTTGGAGATGAATCAAGAACTCTTCTTTTCTTATCATTTGGTTCCAAAATAGCTTAAAGACATTTTCTTTCCTTTTCTTAGCTTGGCTAGAACATGATTTTGAGGTAGGGTTTAGTTTAAATGGTGAATTGTGAAGGTACGTATGTCTTCATGTATATATAGGCCAAAGGAAGGAGTGGTGGACAAGTTATGTGGAGTAGTGGCCAAGTTATGTAGAGTATTGATCAAGGTTTAGCTAGGTGTGACTATTAGAAGCTAGGACTAGCATAGAAAGGTGTTAAGAGGTGGAGAGGGTTCGATTTACAAAGGTGGTGACAAGGTGGTTCAACTTGGGGTGCAAGGTGACAAGTAGGTGACAAGGAGGTGGTGAGGTGGCGGCATGGTGGTGAAAGGGTGCTAGCAAGGTGGTGACAAGGTGCTAGGGTGATGGGGACAAGGTGGTGCATCATGGTGGAGCAAGCTTGCTAGGTTTCGGTTCTAGTTAGTAACTAGTTTAGGGTTTCGGGTTGTTTAGGGTTTTGGGTTAGGATTGAGCGAGCATGAGGTGGAATGGAGGGAAGATTTAATTTAAATGTGGTGCTTAGGAGAGTAGTAACTTATGCTTAAAAGGGTGGTACGAATGGTGTATATTAGTTTGGAGGGAAATAGCTAAATTTGAATCTCGTGCTTAATCGACTTGTACTCTAGCTTTAAATAGTTGTACTAGGGTTTTGGAGGGAAAAGATATTCAAAAATTATGTATTGTAACCTTGTACACAAGCCTTATAAGTTTGTACATTTGGATTGTATGTAAACATTACATGTAATCGGGTTTTGATATAAACGTTAACGTATAAAGTTCGTTTTATAATAAACGTTATGAAAGGTACGTTAAATAGATAACGTATGGTAAAAATGGAGTTTAGAACATATTGCTTGACATATTATAACGTTTACTTGCTATAAACGTTGATGAAATTGGCATTGGTAGGTTGCGTGAGCACGTTTACTTTTGTAATGTAAGTTACGTTACATTATGGATGGAATAAAGCAAAAATCTTTCCATGAAAATGGTTGCATCTAATTTAATAGATGGAAATTACACTGAGGAAAATTGCATCTAATTTAATAGATGGATAATTACATAGAGGAAAATTGTAGGTTGTTATACTAGTTATGTCCATGGATATAGAGGTTTTGTTTGCACAACAAACCTTGTAAAATATTTTTGTGTTTGTTTATAATTCTCAACTGGGGCATTTTTTAATAGGTTCGTCCAGGGCATCCAAACCCCCAGTTTCGGCCCTGATTTGCAGTGGATTTTTAACGGATATAACAAAGGTATATAAATTAGTTTCGTGACAGAAAAAATTTCTTGCAAAATCTTATCATTGCAAATGCATTGGAAAATGTCTTCATTGGAAAAAGTTTTCGTTGCAAATTCAATAAAGAAAAGAATTCGTTGCAAATTGTATGGAGCCTTTTGCAACTTTTGAAACCCGTTCCAAATCCTTTTCAAATTCATTGCAAAAAGGCTTCCGTTTCAAAAACCATGGAGCATTTATGCAATCGTGAGGTGTCGCAAATCCATTACAATTATCTATATGCAACGAATTTGCAACAATTTTTGTAACACCCCTAAAAATGTGTCGCAGCGTAAATATGTCATGGGGCGTTACTTCATAATATAACAGCACAAGATACAAGAGAACGACCTCTAAATGTGTCGTTTGAAAAGTAATCTCGTTGATTTCCTTGAAATTGATATAACACTTGTCCCATAATTGCATCATAATGAAAAGCTTGAAAACCACCCAATGAGATTTGATCATTTGTATGTAAGTAGAAATCCATAAATGAAATCTTGTCAATTTAGACTCCAATGCACATCAAGTAAGCCAAGCATCTAATTCACCTGAGAAAAACATGCTTAAAAGGGTCAACATAAAGTTGGTGTGTTCATAGGTTTTTGTAAGTATAAATGTTGAACCAAAGTTCTATAAAGCGTGTATGACAGTTTCAATCCTTGAATGTTCTTCCAAAATGTATGTATGATTTTTAGAAATCAAAGAGTTGTAAAATATGCATGACCATTTCAATCCCCAAATAGTCACAAAATGTACGTATGAAAATTGGACCGCAATTGTCCAAAGTATGTATTGCCACTTTATTCAAAGCAACGTAAATATTCCTATGTATATAAAACAATGATTATAATTACTCTAAGTTTATAAAACCGATGCTCTTTGTACCCATCGTAGGTGCCCCCTCCAAGAACACCCGGGCAGTAATGAAAACCATATGTACCCATCACAGGTATCCCCTCCAAGAACACCCGGGCAGTAATGAAAACCATATGTACCCATCACAGGTATCCCCTCCAAGAACACTCGGGCAGTAATGAATATGTACCCGTCGCAGGTGTCCCCTCCAAGAACACCCGGGCAATAATGAATGTGTACCCCTTGCGGGTGTCTCCTTCAATAACACCCAGGCAATAATGACTGTGTACCCCTCACAGGTGTCCCTTCCAAGAACACCTGGGCATTTACTTGTAGTTATCAGTTCAATCCGCTTAAGCTAATTCGTAATCATTTCAAAAGAAAAGTATGTATTTAAGACCAAAAATAAAGTCAAATAATGTATCACATAGCGAGCTATGTAAATGAGTATGTAAACCAATTTGTAATCAACCATGTAAATGTATTTGCAAACAAGCATGTTCTCACCCCAAAAATATATGTAAAACAAGTAAAACATAGGGCTATAAACTAACCTCGAATGATGTCGAACAGTTGACAGATAGGCATCTAATATGCACAACACAAACAGAAGACGAAACGGCTCGACCAAGAAGTTGTGGTTATC
>BQNB010128496.1:1566-19271 GCA_026074375.1 Tanacetum coccineum
AGAAAACATGACCTCATAACGAGAATTTATTCTCGGGCATGGTTTACTTAATGACCATGCAAAGGCTTGTGTTTACTTTGCAACACAACCTGTGCTTTCTATATACCATAAGTGTACGTATCAGTGCACTTATATGTCAAAATAAGGTAAATCTTATTTTTATTGCTAAAAAGTTGTCTTCACAATGAATCAGTGTTTTTAGTAATCACAAAAAGATTTTCAAAGACAATGCGACCACTCAAACAATGAGAACAACTCTTTAAATAGAAAACAAGTCATTATTTGAGGGGGAGAATGTGTCATCAAATAATCTTTTAAAACGGTCTTTCAAAATAAGTCACGGAATAAACAGATAAAGGTTTGGATAATGACGGACAACATTTTTAAGGGGAGTTAATTTATATTAACTACAAGAGCTTTAGATGTCGTTTGTTTCAAACTTTAGGGACTTATTTGCACTTTGAGACTTAGTGAATTCAAGCTTTAAACTACAGACGATCAATATTGCCAACACCTCATAGTTTGTAAAAGACTTAGGAATGCTTGGAAATACTTTCATAGCTTTAAAGCCTTGAAATTGATTCTCACAGGATAGATTTAAGCTTATCAATTCTTCAACACGATCTTTAGTATATTTGCGTACTAGGTTTTGTTGATTCTGAGGTATCGAAACCAGCAAGGGGAAAGGAATAGAAATACACTAGAACGTACAACAAGTACACGTGATAGAGTCCATAGACTTCTTTGATTTTAGGCCATTCCAGGAAGACGAATGTCATAACCGCAGAGAAAATCAATGTTTTAACTTGTTACTTTCGGGTGCACTATTTCAACTACATGGGGGTAGAGATATCTTGTGATTTCAAGTATGCATCATTTAAGATACTAGGGGGAAGTGTTGTAAGAAGATTTATTCTAAACGTGAGGAGATTGGTTACTAATTGAATTAATGCTTCCTTTAACGGTTAATCACTAAGCTAATTTTTTAAAGAAAATAGTAGAATTAGTTGACAAAAGAGGTACACATAGGTTTGATAAGTATGATGATTCCTTAAGTTAGTCAGTATTCTGCAGAAAGAAATGAGTACATTTGGGACTTAGTTGACTTAGGTGTTTTCATTTCAACTACTTAGAGGAAATAATCATGACATCCGAGACTTAGTTGACTTTGATGTTTCAATTTATATCATCACTATCGTGTAATGAGAAATTCAGACATCCGTGACTTAATTGACTTTGGTGTTACGGTTTTGATTTAATTGTGTACTTCGGATATTTGGGCTTTTACATCAAGACTGCTTGAGGCGGCTTGCAAGAAAGCTCTAAATCTACTCAAGAAAGGATTGCTGGTTTATGGAGAAGCTAAGACAACTGTTATGGAGAGACTACAGGGAAGACCTACGGCTGCTACAAAGGACTGTATGATTTTATCATATGATGTTCTCATCATTCAGGTCAAACCTCGTACATAATAATCTTGTGAATATATAAATGTGTAGTGCAGACTTAAAAATTAGGCATATATAGTGTTTGAGTATGAATTTTCAAGAATTTCTTAGTAAATTCTTTTTTTTTCAAATTAACATACTCAAACACCATATAATACCCTCATAATTTGAAGGGGAGCATTAAAAATGTTCCTAATACGGCTTGTAAATAATTGGACATTTTTTCCCCGAAAGCAGTTATATTTGAATCAATTGATATCCAAAATATCAAGAGATTTAATATTTTTGATAAGGGGAGAAAATGTAATTAAAATATATGGCTAATAATGTGATTTTTAAGATCTCATGTGTACGCTCACCCTATATGTGCTAAACTCTTTCGATTAATCGATGCACATATAAAGGGGGAGCAAATGGTTACGTGATTGGTTGAACTGTGGATGTGCCAAAGATCAACCATTTACATCACTGCATTGGAGTTATAAGGTGGTTAAGTTTAGGTATTCATTTCCATGATCTAGCTAGAACCAGAGAGATCTACCCAGGAATATTCCACCAGATAGTGTAGAAGTCCTTAGGTATGAAAAAAGGAGTAAAGTGAAATTAAGGGAAAAGTATCGACTGAGATGGAGCTAGTACTGGAACAAACCCAACAAGGTACTAGTTATGAAGTTTTGGTAAGCGCTGAAGGGGTTGAAGAATTAAAAAAGAAAAGTTAAGATAAAGGGTGAAAAGAAAGAAGCCCTCCTTACACTTAGGCAGAAACCGGGTCAATACATCTGCTGTCAAGAATC
The DNA here is from genome assembly GCA_026074375.1 of Tanacetum coccineum. Lineage (NCBI taxonomy): Eukaryota > Viridiplantae > Streptophyta > Magnoliopsida > Asterales > Asteraceae > Tanacetum > Tanacetum coccineum. The sequence continues at coordinate 3,809 of BQNB010128496.1, forward strand.
ACAAAGATGATTGCTAACATTGAAGACTGACATCATGGACCCAATGATGCAATGCACAACCCTCCCTAGCCACTCAGAATCTCTCAAAAGATTTATTTTTCATTTCTCATCGAGATTACATGCATTTCTATCAACTTTCTCACTCCGAGTTAGTTGGTATTGAAAAGGTGGCAGTCTGCTCCAGCCTCCGATCACTAAAACCAAAGTGCACTATTAAGTTTAGAGCCAAAAGAGATCATCCATAAATCTCATTAGGACACTTGTCAAAATTATGCTTGCTAATTCACACAATGTGAAAAACAAGAAATATATATTAAGAGTCCTACGCATTATCCTTGTGATTTTGCCAGAACATCCAAGTGATACTTAAGTATTCACAGTGAAGATGGAAATCCTGCTTGAGCCAACATCAAATAAGCTCTTGGTAGGTGACTTGTGTGATTCAAATGAATCAAACTTGTGACAACTAGAAAGAAATGATGGTGCGATTCCAAGTGAATCAAACTAGTTACAGTATATGAATTGACGGTTGATGATGAACTTTTGAATTGCTTAAAACTCTCGATGTATCGCAAAACCACTTTAGCAAGCGACACGTCGATTGATTTTCAAATCAATTTTTCTATTCAATCGCTGAGACAGTAACTCACTGGTTCACTCTTATCGTGATGTCTGCTTTGAGACGTTTCGATAATGAGAACATGCTGAGTACGATGAATCTAATACACGTGTGTTAGAAAGATTCAATACTGCAAGCTGGAAATCCTGTCAAGGATATTCCTTCTAAAGTGAATCTACTCATCACAGTCGATTCCTCCATGATTTGATGGTTACTCCAACAAACACAGCGAATGACAAAGCCATATCCCCCTCCGCTTTATTGCTAACTGTTTTAATGCAGATACTTAAAGATGAGGTGAAATACTAATTCCAGCTGTCTCAGATTCAATAACAACATGCTTCATACATCGATCGACAAAAATTTAAGACATCATAAAAGCTCAAAGTACAAGTTTCAAGACTTCCGCAACTCTAATCCGTACATCTTTCTTGAAGTGACGAAGTAATTAAAGTCAAAATATTTTCAAAGAATTCCGTCACTCTGATACTGAACGTCTTTCTTGAAGTGACGAAGTGTTAAAGTTAAAGAATATTAAGAAAGATGGTTACACTCTCTTTGAAACATCAAGAACAGTATGGGCATGTCGGTCAAGAAGTCACAAGAGCAAAAGAAGGCAAAGATTACATGATGGCGAATAGAGATTATGCTTGGTTGATGATCTTAAGAAGCTCAAAGGATTACATACAAGTCAAGAACACGATGCAAGCTAAAGCCTAAAAGTCTAAAGATTGCTACATCAAGATTCACAAGATAAAGAACATGATAACAAGACTACGAGCTAAAGATTGAAGACATTCATAGAATGTAGATCTTAAGTTTTTGTAAATTTGAGTGACCTCCCTTAGGGGGATATTTTTAGGAATCCAAAAAAGGATCGGTCACTCCACGTATTTTACGTTTCTAGCTCGTAGTCCACAAAGTATTATTTAGTAAGCTAACCTGGCCAAAGCATATAAAGCCCATGGAAAGCCCGCTTTATCTTTTGGATAAGATCCCTCTCCATACATGGAGAGGGTGTTGGTTGAATCATTTGACACACACATTTAGTGTGTTTTTCTCATATGTTTCTCCACACATGCAAAGAATTTCAAAGAAGTTTTCGTCACTCTGATACCGAACGTCTTTCTCGAAGTCACGAAGTGTTATAGTTAAAGAATTTCAAGAAAGATGTCTTATTCAAGCTTTCAAGACCAAGAAACAACAACAGTATGAGCATGTCGGTCCGAAGGTCACAAGTACACAAGATGGCAAAAGATCACAAGATGATGATTCGAGATTATACTTGGTTGATGATCTCAAGGTGCTCAAGATCACATATTCACATACAAGTCAAGATAAAGGAACAAGCTTAAGCCTAAAGTCAATGATCACTACACCATATTTACAAGAAAAACAAAAAGAAAAAAAGTCTGCGAGCACAAGAACGAAGACCTTCATAGTATGTTAGGTTTAGGGTTTTTATAAAATGGAGTGACCTCCCTTAGGGGGAGATTGTTAGGAATACGAAAATCCTAAGAAAGTATCGGTCACTCCATAGATAACTGTCGTTAGCTCGTTAAGTATTATTTGGAACCTTAATAGGCCAAGTTAGGAAAAGCCGTGGAAAGCCCATGTAAAGCCTATCCATGGCCGGCCATATTGAGGTATTTATACACCTCTCCATACCTTAGAGAGGTGGTTGGTTGTTCATTTTTTACACATTCTAATGCATTTCATTTCTATGTTCACTTTCTCTCTCTAAAGTGTTCATCCAACCACTCTCTCTCTAGAATCACCTCTCTTTCCCTCTACATGTATGTTATTGTTTAGTCTTCAGTCTGAAATCGCTAGTGCCGAACATCCTTTGCATAAACTGCATTTGATTTGGATGCATAAAAGGTGGATAACTTCCCAATGAAGTATAATTTTGTTGTTGAGAATTATTACTTATTGTGGGATATGCATTAGAGTAGTTTTGTCTATTTTGATCTCTTCTAGGTTGTGGTGTTTTAGACCTAGGACGAGAACTATTATTTCTTTTTGGTGGTGGAGTTTTTGACCTTACTTCGGGTTTGGTAAATCCAACTTCGGGTTTTAAAGATGGTTTATAAATACTATTTACTTCATCGTCACTTGTGACGGGAACGTTATTATTGTTTACAATTATATATTTGGGTTTCGGACTTGAATTTAATTCGACGAATTTTTCTTTAATAGACGGTTCAAGTTCTTGTGATTTTATAAAATTTATTTGTTTAGTTCCACTAGTTGATGCTTCTCCCGAATTAAATCCTAGACCCGATTTATCTCCGGATGGTTTTTGAAGACTTAGCATTTTCTTGAGTGAGTGAGTGCTTTTACTAAATTGATTAAGTTTAGCTATTTCCTTCTCAAGTTTTTCGTTTTTCGTTTTTCATTTTTAATATCTTGACATGTTTTGCATCCTACACTAGTTTCTTTACCTTTTTCTATATTAGACACTTTTTCTTTTAATCCGAGTAATTCATCTTCTAGCCGAATTTTAGTTGATTTTAGTGTCCTATTTTTAAAGAGCACCTTTAGTCCTACTTTGCATAAAAGATGATATGCATTATCTAGATCTAATTCATCTATTGAGGATGCATCATCACTATAAGATTTGGTTTCGGAACGTACCTCATTTGATGTTTGAACCACAAGACACGTTTGGTCTTTAGTTCCTTCTTCCTCATTTTCCTCGCTATCGCTCCAAGTACCTCCAACGAAAGCCCTTTGATTTTGGTTGCTTGATGTCTTTGTACATTCTTCGATGAGGTGATTTAGATCTCCGCATCTAAAGCATTTTCTTTCGCTTTTACCATTTTTGTCATCTTTACTTCTTTGGAATGACTTTCCTTCATCACGTGGTTGTCTTACAAACCTTCCTCGTCTTTTGAAAAACTTCTTGAAGTCTCTTACGGCCATAGCATACTCTTCGTCTTCTCTATCGGAGGTCAAACTTTCTTCATCACTAGATTCCTTTTTAGCCTTCAAGGCAAGAGATCTACTTTGTTCTCTTTTGCCATTAACCATTTCGGAATCTTTTTTTATTATCACTTCATATATTTTCAAGTTGTCGATAAGTTCGTCAAGTGATAGTGATGTCAAATCCTACGACTCTTTAATAGTCGTGACTTTTGCGCGCCATTTAGGATGAAGTGCCCTAAGAAATTTCCTAACATAGTTCTCGCTAGAAAAATCTTCATCAAGTGCTTTTAGACTAGTAATGATAGTTGATGTGTGCTTAAACACACATCATTTATACCCTGGAAAACACTTTAAAACGGACTAATAACACTAAAATATGCATAAATATGTTGCAAATATGTTTGTATTGTGTTATTATGTCTTGCAGATACAAAAGATTGAAAACAAATCTCGGTTAAGATTTGAAGACGTTTACGCGTTTTTTGAGATCAAGACGAAGTCGTTAATACTCCCGAGCACTCCATTGGAAAGAGCACGAAATTTCAATTCCAACGGTGCCTTCATCTATTATTGGGCCGGACCAACACCATTTATATGGGCCAGACCGACCCATTCTTATTAAAATGATAAAGACCAAATCCAGCCCAAGTTAAATGGAAGATTCGGCCCATGAAAAACTAAAGTCTAGGAAGATAAATGAGAAGCCCAATATAAACTCGGCCCAAGATCTAGTTTTAACATCAATTGATGAAGTTGGCTTGGCTATGTACTAGGCGATTGCCTCTCACTCACTCGCCAAAATTAAATCAAATGTGGCGTGTGGAGCACCACTCTCGCCCCACTATATCATTTTATGGGCCTTTTAAACTTCGACGCATGGCACCCTCTTTCTCAATTCAGATTTTATAAAGGACGGATATGTGGTTGCTTATACTAAACGCTATTAGGAAGGCCATGTGCCCTGCTCTTGTTGGTGAATCTAATTCCTTACACGTTTTCAGTACAAGGTTGTTATCAATGTGGCAATGATTGGCAATTAAGGAGACCTTCGTGGAAGCTTCCCACACACGCTCCACCTGAATTAATTACCAAAATACCCCTCTTTCTTGGACTCTTTTTGGCTGATCAACTCAAAGGACGAAAATACCCTACACACCTTTTGGCTATTTAATGTTACACGCAGCTGTTCATTGGGTGTTAGATTTTAGTTTAATTTACACATAGTAGTAGTAGGTGTAGTTTTAGGAGTAGGAGTAGAATAATTTAGATTATTTTAGGCTTATTGTAAAAGCTTTTAGCTTATCATCTCAACTTATTGTATTAGCTTATTTTATGAATGAAGATGCTTTTTATTAAGGTTGGTTTTTCTTAATGCTTATTTTCTTTTTATGCTTATTCTTCTACTTTTTTAGCTTATTTCTAAATAAGCTCTTGCTTATAGCTTATTTTTGGATCTGATCTCTTAAGCTTATATTACAATAAGCTACTTTCATAGCTTATTAAGACTAGCTTATTTTATATTGTTTTCGATTTATAGCTTTTCAAGTAGGCTTATTTTAGCTTATTTTTGATTGCTTATTTTTCTAGCTTATTGTTTTTAGATCCAATCCTTAATCATACCCGATCCGAGTTCACTTGATTGAACACCTTAGTTCCGGGTGGATTACATCTAAAAATAATAGATCTTGTCTTTTTAGCTTATTTTCTAGCATAAAGTTTGTTGTTTTTTTAATTCTAGCTTATTTTTCTTAGATCTAAATCCTTAATTATACCTGATCCGAGTTCACTTGATTGAACACCTTAGTTTCAGGAGGATTTAGATCTTTAAGCTCTCATCTTTTTATTAGCCTTATTTTTGTTCTAACTTTTCATGGTCTTAATTTCTTCTGCCATCTTCTAACATCTAAGGCTGGAGCTTAAGGGTCTTATAAGGTTAATAAATAAATAAGGTTTTGATCTTTGTAGTTTTTATGAAAATAATTAGTGGATAAAGTTGACACATTTATTAGCTAATTAGTAAGTAAAAGCTTTAAAGTGATAAACTTATTTGTTTATTAAGTTTGTAAGATCGGGTGGTTTTATATCATTGCGGTTCTTCATTCGGTTACCCTTTTTCCCTTTTTAATACTAGTAGTTTAGAATTATTAGCTTAAAATGTTTATGTTTGATCTTATGATTGTTGCTAGTTTATTTTGTATATGTTAGTGGAGTAGTACCTTAGTGGTTTGCTATGTGATTAGTGATTTGGAATTTAGGTGCGGGTTTAAATAGGTTTAAAAACATTAATATGTCTTAGAATTTTCATATTTAATACCGTCATTTATTTTTTAATGCATTTTACTTTACTTGTATTAAATTACTTTACTTTAATTTTCTTTACTGTCATGAATATTTCTTTAACTTGTTTTCGAATAGGATTTTAATTTGTTAAACATTAAACCCGCTACTTATAATCACTTTACGTACTTAGCAAGCATTTTCTTCATTTATATCTTTTAGATCAATTTTAGTATAACTTGTAATTTTTTAATCTTAAAATTAATATTAGTTTAAAAATAGTTTAATCCAAAAGTTTAGTTTCCCTTTTATATGCTTTCTCCTTTTATTAGAATTTAGAAATCCAGACCAAAAAAACTTAAGTGATAATCAAAGCTCGATATTCCCAACATCTCTTGAATTTCCATTCACTTCTCGCCGAGGAAACGACCCGGGAGGTTTTTGATAATTGCTTTGGGTTAAAAAGGGAGGCTGGAGGTGGGGGGGTGGGGATTTTCTAGAGCCCGACGGAAATATCCACTATACTTATTATTGGCTATCTTATTATTACGTATTTATATATTATATATATTTTATACGTGTTAGTTCGGACGTGTCAGCATTTTCTGTTATATGGGTTCTGCTTGAATATGTTCTCAGGTGACAGGTGTACTTGAGTTGGAGTTTGATGTGTTGAATGAATGTTCAATGGAGGTGGATCTGCAACATCGGTTGTTGTAGAAGTGTTGAGTTGTGTTTGTTGTTGACGTTTATCGAGATTATCAGCAGCATGTACAGCGGAATACTTTGACACAAACTTGAGAATTCCATGGAGTAATTCACCTGATCATCGACTATAATGCAATTTACAGCTCATTTGCCGTTGTTACTGTCTTAGCAACTTGAGGACATTTCGTGGACATTGTGGGACCGGGACTTAAACTGTCTTGTTCAAGTTACCGGATTGTTGAACATTTGTGGGACCGGGTCAAAACTGACGTGATCTGAACGCCATTTGAGCACTTCGTTAAAGTTGAATGAATTGTTTCAACTATCATTTTGTTCTTTTGTTAAATACCCTGTAAGCATGTGACTGAGTAGAATACCCAACAAAAATACATGATCACCTTTTTCCTTATTTTATCAAGATTTTTCAACCTTCTCTGGCGATGTAGCAAGAGAACCAAGATGTGAGAGAACTTGAATGACTGTTTCTGGCATTGATGATGTGGTAAGGTATTTTCTCATGTCGAGGAATTACGAGTGAATGGGTTTTGAGTTAAATCATGATGTTGCAATTGCTTCAGCCCGAAGACACAAAGGAACTTTAGCGGCGCTTAGCATTTGTTTTTTCTTTTTTTGTTATCTTTTTTTTTTTTATTTTTTCTTTTTCTTTTTTCTATATTTTTTGAGCAGCCTCAACAAGAGTACGGTTCCGTCTTTCGACAACGCCATTTTGTTCAGGTGTTCGAGCAGTTGACGTTTCGTGTCTTATTCCCTCTTTTGCAAAGTATGCATGGCAAGATGTTTTTATTAGAAATTTTGTGCCTTTGTTCAGTCTGCGAACTGCGTTGTATATACCTTGAGCATGAAGTCCTCTTTGGACAAGTGTGAGGAAATCAATGAGAACTCTAAGATGTTTCGTCTTTGGGACCTCAAGAAGTTGAGGTCCCAGGTATATCGGGAGTAGTCATCAATAATTACGAGAACATACTTCTTTCCATTAATGCTTTCTACCCGCATTGGACCACATAAGTCCATGTGTAGAAGTTGTAACCGTCTTTTTGAGCTCGGGGTAGTCTTAGTGTGAAAATACTTTCTTTTTGCTTTCCCCAGCTCACAAGAAGAACACAGATGATCTTTGATGAATTTCAGCTTTGGAAGGCCATTCACAATATTATTCTTTGAAAGCAAGTTGATGGTGTCGAAGTTTAAATGAGATAGACGATGATGCCATAACCATGCTTGAGACGATGTTGCTTTAGCCATTAAGCAAATTGGATTGGGAGTTGTTGAGTCTTGCAGAGAAATGGAATACAAATCTGTGCCACGAGAACCTGTGAGAAGATCATTTCCCTTCAAATCACGGATATAACATGTAGACTTCCGAAAAGCAACTTCCAAATCCGCATCACAGAATTGACCAACGGAGAATAAATTGTGATTAAGCCCTTCGACGTAATAAACCCTTTTGATAGTAATAGTTCCTTGAACCAGATCTCCATAGCCAAGAATTGGTGCAATTTGATCATTTCCAAACTTCACCGTTCCCAGAAATTTCTCCACAAAATTAGTTAGAAGTTTGAGATTTCCGGTCATGTGCTTTGAGCACCCAGAGTCGACGATGAATAGAATGATCTCTACGAGCTGCAAAAGAATTAGAAGACAATGGAGTATTGGACACAGTGGAACACCTAGGAGTCTTATGTTCCAAAATATTAGCAGTTCTAGATGCATTTCCTAGAGGCATACTAATGTTTGGGTTAACATTTCCTTTTTGAGACTTAGGTTTCCAATTATATCCGGGTGGAGTATACTTAGGATACCACCAACTGCATGTCTTACTAACTTGCTCATATAACTTCCTAGTTATGTTTCTAGATTTCTTGACAGTGGAGTCTGTTGCAACGGTTTTCTTACTGGATGTTGCAACAGATTGGTTCACATTCTGCTTGGGTTCTCTAGTACTAATAGGCACAGCCATTGGTTGTCTAGTCCTAGAATTCACGCCATTAATATAATGTAGAACACACAAATCATGATTTTCATTCAGCACACATTTTCCATAAGTAACACAGACAAAGTTAACATTCAAGGTCTTAGCATTCAAACTGTCATTACACGTAGTTACAGACGTTTTATTATTAGAAAACTTAAAATTCCTATGGTGGTCTTCTACTTTTTGCTCCTTCCCTTGACTATTGTTAGACATGACTCTATCTTCCAGTTGATTGCTCTTAGGCTATGGTCTGCTAACACTAGTAGTGGGAATTACTCCTGTAGAGAAAGATACGCGTTTGTTAGGTTTCCTAATGTCTTGATGCAACTGAGGTGTTCTAGTTTGATTAGGCTTTGTGTGCACTTTATACATTCCTGGTGCAATCATATTTGTGTTCTTGACAATTGATAACATATTCTGAGGCAAAATCCGTGTAGTGACTGGTTTTGAAAAATCATTGGACACATTTTGTGTGGTAACTGGCTTTGACTTTGAGAAATCTTTCTTTGCAAGAGAATCTGAAAAATAGCTGGTTTACCTAAAATGGATTGTCTTTGACTTTTAAAAGCATTCGTTTGTCGAATAACCAATGATTTTTCAAACTTAGTTTCCACAGATTTTCCTTTCATCTTTTGTATGAGTTTCTTTAACTCACTTATTGCAATTCCTTTTCTTGTAATTGAGCTTTCAAGTCTTGAATTTCAAAATACTGTTCACGTTCTTTTAGAAATACGTTTGACTGATTTTCTTTGAAAGATTTGTCAATTTTTATCCTTTCTTTGCACTGTTGTAAATCAAGTTCAAGATTAATTATAACACCTCGTGTTTTAGGTCATTGTACAATGTTATGTAATTCACAAGATATTTTTAGTATTGTACGCGTTTGCTCTTAAACCGTAAACGTTAAGTTAAATCGCGTAAGCTAAAAATTATCGTTCAATGTAAACGGGCATCAAACAATTAAACGTTTACATCAAGCAAGTGTTAAATGATTATTATGAGGATAATTATCAACTTTGTTCATCTTATTTTTATTGGTTACGTAAAATGCTTACGTTTCGCGATAAAATGCGTTTCGGCATTCCCGGAAGCACCAAAACCTATCTACGCTTAAGCAAATACCCACGATTATACCCAATACACAAAATAATCAAAATATAATCATATAAATGTGTATGTGGCCGAATTTAAGGAGATAAGACCAAGTATTATCTTGTTTGCAAGACACTTGCCCTAAATATCTAGATATTACAAATATCTAGGGAACCAATCACTTACACCTTCCAACTCTTGTAAGAACCCACTCCCCCCTATGGGCTCTTACACATGAGTTAGTAAGTGACCATGGTTAGGTTAGATTAGATATTTTCATTATATAAGCTAGCAAGTAACACATAGATGTTCATTACAACGTGGTAAACAAGAAAAACTCCCCCTTTCTTTACTCTCTTACAAACCACAGCATCAAACTCATATTATTACTCAATCCATAGCTTGGATTTTTCTATCATCATACAAGCATTCCTCACATCATACTTAAAGTATATCTAAGAAGAAATTGAAGGGTTTGGATAAGCTTGAAAATGTTTTTAACAAATATAGCAAGATAGGGTTTTTGGTTGAAAATTAGGGTTTCACCTTATATTTTCAAGCAAGGTTTGTTATTCACAAGGTGTGAATGTTATTATTTTTCTCTACGCACCACACAAGGTTATTTAAAATCTTAATCATTTCATAGCTAATATTTTATGTGTTCATATGCTCTATTTAGCTAAATCACCATTTAGGGTACTTTTGAATATGTGAAAGGGATTTTTACATATGATTAATGTTTTGTGAACTTATTTACATGTTATATGGATGGTAATATCATGTTAAAAGGAATGTATAAGTGTTTTAACATGTTGGTTAAGTATTAACATGTATAAGTACAAATTAGGGTTTTTAATGTTAATTTAATAAGTCACAAGTGAAAATGGTGTGAATAACATGTTAATCTTGTTACCTTGGACTCTCTTGGGCAAAACATGATCTAATGGACTTTATATATGTGAGACATAAGATATAAATGTTGTAAAGTAGTTGTAACAAGGTGTTGAAGCATAATGGTACAAAAATCAAGTTTAAAACATGTTTTAATAACAAACTTCAAACTTGCTATTTTGGTTCGAATTTGTTAACACTCATGTTAGGTTTTATAAAGATAGTACATCTCATAAGGATTCCAAAATGATAAGAAAACTTGGAAAATTGGATTTAAATGAACGAAGAATACGCTAGTTCCGAGTTACGACTCAAATACTTTATAAAACAAATTTTATAAAAGTTACTATTCATGGCAGTAACTTATACTTTGTAAACATCAATAATATGATAAAACTTTCAATTACGAGAACGTGTTCGAAAGAATCGCTAAAAACGGAGCTATAACGAATAAGATACGACAAAAACGGGTTTTACGTTAATTAAAGTATAAAAACGGGATTATAAGCTGTGATGAACAGTAAAAACACTATTCACAACAGAATCTCAGAAACTTAAAAATGCAATATTATGATCACTCGTCTTAATACGAAAGCGTGGGCGTAAGAAACGCGAGAAACGGACTTAAAACGACAAAGTTATGTCATTTTTGCTAAAGGCGTAATTATAAATGTTTTTACTTTATAAATACGATTTCACTTAAACGATTAGATGGTGATATAGCTATATAGAATATATATGTTATTAGTTATCAAAGTGCTATATTACTAGGGAATTTCATAATGAGGCTTCTTCGGATGGCGTATTGACGAGTTGTTGGATTTACGATTTAAAGTGTCCTAACTCCTCGTACGTCATGTCATGACCTCTTAATTATGATAGCCCGAACGATAGTACGATGATAACTATATAGGATTATATATGGTTGTTGTTAGACAACGTACTTGAATACTGATTCGACCTATATTAACTAGGTTGCATTCGGGCGTTAGCGTGACGCGTTTCCATTTGGGATATTTTATTATCAATTTACTCACTAAAGGTGAGTTCATAGCCCCATGTTTTACAATTATTGATTTACAAGTTTTGGGGTGAGAAACATGCTTTGTTTTACAAATTGGACGCAAGTGTACATTTTATCCAAGATTACGTTTTGGCCTAAGTAGCCGATAACCCACTATGCCCATGAATCATAACTGTCAATTTACTGAATTGTGAGCGCGAATGATTATAGATAGATCTATTTGGATAGACCTCCCCGTTCGGGTGGACTAGCTATCACTTGACCGAATGTAATATCATGTCGGATTTTGGATGTTACGGGTTGAACATCATCACGGGCAATGTAGGCAATATTTATATATTGTATTCATTTATGTCGAGCTTCGGTGTCATGAGCTTAGGAAAACGTAATTACATTTTGTGATGTCTGCATTTGTTGCATTATCACGGGGAAAGTCTTGCGGTCCTGCATATACATTTACATAAACCTATGAAATTCACCAACTTTATGTTGACGTTTTAAATGCAATGTTTTTCAGGAGATCATTAAGCACGAGGTGCGAAGGATACATTGGTGGTTATATTTTGAAGTCATGCATTAAAGATTTAGTCGCATTACATTTTGTATATCTGTTATGGGCTGGAAATCTTTGTAATAATAACAAGTAAAGCTTCGGGCTTTTGTAACACATACTTTATTAAATCCAATGTATTAGTTTTAAACGACTTTTTGGTCGTTCTTATATTATCTTGTGTTATTGATCTGAGAAGTAACACGCCCCGGACCCTTATTCCGCTGCGACCCAATTTGGGGGTGTTACAGATTGGTATCAAGAGCCAAGGTTATAGAGAACCAGGTCAAATGTTTTTGCTGGACTATAACCGTTTTCAAACATTGCATTCATACAAAGGGGTTTTCACGGGACATACATACACAAATTGTGCATTAGTCGGTTAGGCTAGATGCATGCATGATTGATATTCATGATTGATATACATGTTATGATATAAATGTATATTACTATAAGAGTCTTATATTAAATACTAATATAAGTTATGTTGGAGTTTCAGATATGGTTATGTCAGATTCGGAAGATTCCACGGTCACCTACACGGCAGTGTCCAGTCCATTTGAGGATGGGTCAGACATTGGTTCACCAGGAGTCGATGGACCACCCATTATGCCAGAGGACCCATATGCTTACATAATGGCTGCTTATCAGGTTCCACCATCGCCTAACTACATACCAGGCCCAAAGGTTCCACCATCGCCTGACTACATACCTGGCCTCGAAGAGCCGCAGTCACCTCCCCTACTGGACTTTGTTCCTGAGCCGATGTACCCTGAGTACATACCACAGGAGGATGAGATACTCTCGGCCGAGGAGCAGCCACTACCTGCTGCTGCCTCACCCACTGCAGATTCACCAGGATATGTTCCTGAGTCTGATCTGGAGGAGGAGCCAGAGGAGGACGATGAGGATCCCGAGGAGGATCCAGCTGATTACCCTACTGATAGGGATGATGATGATGATGATGATGATGAGGACGAGGATGAGGATGAGGAGGAGGAGGAGGAGCACCCAGCTCCGGCCGACTCTGTCCCACCTGTACACCGTATGACTCGCGCTTGATAACTTTACCACATATACCATCTCCCCCATTTCCAGCATCACCACCTGCTAGTCCTATTCGTCCGTTGGGCTATCGGGCTGCTATGATCCGGCTGAGAGCCGAGACACCATCCACTTCTCATCCATTACCACTACCTACTTCATCACCACCTTTGCAGTTACTATCTTCTGACCACAGGACAGACAGGCCCGAGATTACACTACCACCTCGGAAGAGGTTGGGTATTGACCTTGGTCCTAGGTACGAGATTGGAGAGAGTTCAGCTGCAGCTGCCACTAGACCGATTGGAGGTCGTAGGGCAGACTATGGGTTTGTCGGTACTATGGATACCGAGATCAGACGACAGAGAGCCGAGGAGGTCGACTATGGGATTAGAGATGTTTGGGTAGACCCGAGAGAGACTGTTGAGGAAGTAGCACCGATGACCCTTGAAGGGGTCAATACTAGGGTGACTGAGCTTACTGCAGTCCAGGAGCAGGACACGCAGGATATCTATGCTGTGATAGGGGATACTCAGGACAGGCAGACCCAGATATATCAGAGTGTTGAGACATTGGTTGATGATAGTCAGTACCACTATGAGACTGCACGACTACTAGATCAGGAGGCTCTGGTTTCCCGAGAGGCATGGGGACGCTCCATAGAGGTTAGCTATATGACATGTTCAGAGATTATAGCATTACGCTCTATAGTGATGGGTCAGCAGGCAGTGATTTCACAGTTGTAGGTAGCTGACCGTAGGAGTCAGGCTGTGACTTCAGAGATGCTACAGGCAGACCACAGGAGGCAAACAGAGATTGCAGCATTACAGACATTTGATCGTACCTGACAGGAGCAGCTGGTGCAGACTTTGACATTGATGCAGTCATTACAGAGATAGGTAACCACTTTATAGGGACAGGTTACAGCACTGCAGGGACCCTCTGGAGGTCCAGCACAGCCAGTTGCATCGGAGGAGGCCGGTAGTAGTTCATAGATCAGGTTATGACTGGTTGTTTTGTATATAGCCTACTAAGTATTACGGGTGACTCCCGGCTAGTAGGGCTCTAGGTTTATGTTGTATTCGTAGCTATCTTTTGTTAGCCGGCTAAGTATTATGGGTTTTATACCCAGCTAGCACGGTAGTAGGATTTGTATTTTCATTTCTTGTATCAAGAAATCGTGTATGTTTTCCATGTATATATAGAATGGTGGTATTATGTCAGGAATGTAATATGTTTTGGTTGTAATCGAATTTGTGTGAATGAATGTCGATTTATCTATACCAGTGTTGAACTCAGTTCAGTTATATATTTCACTGTGGGATGTGATCTTGTTTTATTTATTGTGTATATGTCATGTCATGGTTAAGATTTTATGAAATCTAACGGGTGTTATACTTTTTGTGATTGAAGAAAATGGCACCGAAAAGAACCATGAGGGCTAGACCAGCCCCAGAAACAACAACTACTACCACATCTGTCACCAATGCCCAGCTTTAGGCAATGATTGACCAAGGTGTCACTGCTGCACTGGCAGCACGTGATGCAAACAGAGCTGGCGATGACAGCCATACTTCAGGAACGGGTGTCAGAAGGACTGAATGCGTTGCTCGAGAATGCACTTACCAGGACTTTTTGAAGTGTCAACCTCTGTATTTCAAAGGCACTGAGGGAGTTGTTGAACTAACTCAATGGTTTGAAAGGATGGAGACTGTGTTTCGTATAAGCCACTGCTCGATGGAGAATCTGATCAAGTTTTCTACTTGTACTCTTTTAGCAGGTGCTCTGACGTGGTGGAATTCCCACGTTAGGATTGTTGGTCATGATGCTGCTTATGTGATGACTTAGACAGAACTAAAAAATAAAATGGCAGACAAGTATTGCTCGAGAAATGAGATGAAGAAGCTTGAGGCTGAGTTATGGAATTTATAAGTACAAGGTAACGATGTGACAAGGTACAACCAACGTTTCCAGGAGCTGGCTTTGCTGTGTGTTTAAATGTTTCTAGAAGAGTCTGATAAAGTTGAAAGGTATGTCGGTGGGTTACCCGACATGATTCATGGGAGTGTTGTGGCATCGAAACCGAAAAGCAGTCTACTTGTCATGAGTGCGGGGCACAAAAACATTTCAGAAGGTATTGTCCAAAGCTGAATAACAACAACAACAACCGTGGTAACCAAGTTGGGACTGGAAATGCTCAAGTAAAGGTGTATGATGTGGGCAATGCGGGGACAAACCCGGACGCGAACATCGTTACGGGTACATTCCTCCTCAACAACCATTATGCTTCTGTTTTATTTGATACTGGTGCCGATAGAAGTTTTATATCCACTGCATTTA
>BQNB010128497.1:0-19271 GCA_026074375.1 Tanacetum coccineum
TGATTCCCGTAAACTACTTTTTCTTATACAAGGCTCGGGATTAATAATGACCATCACTTTACTAAAAACACGGCTAACATATTTTTGGGGCATGAACAACAAATTCTCGTAAAATCAACTTAATATATTGAATGATTCACAAAACAATATTACAGTTAACACAAGAACTTTCACAAAACATTCAATATATTGAATGATTCACAAAACGACTATATGTTTTGCCTAATAACTATAACTTTTCTATCTTGGATTCGTGTGTCTAACTATGTCATAAGGGCTTACAAAACGCGTTAAGTGATCATGCATATATATTCCTAATATAACTCATGCATATCACTTAAGCAGTACTAACTATATATGACAGTACTAAATATACAACTAGCAGTACTAACTATAACTGGCAGTACTAACAATGTACTGGCAGTACTAACTAACTATCAGCAGTACTAAGTGTACAAACTCTAAATCCTAACAATTCTCCCCTAAACTTGTGATTTACCATCAAATCTCAAGTTTCTTCTGATGTACTCTACTGAGGATGCTTCCAAACACTTTAGTTCCTTGGTCTGTTTGCTATATTGTAGATCTTTGTCAAAAGCTCATCTGCCATCTCAGAATGTTGATCCACTCTTAACTTGTTAACTAGCATCAAAGTTGCAAGTCCTTTTGTGAGTGGATAGTCCTTTTCAACCAGCATGAATATATCTTGTCCTTTCTTTGTAGATACATGATGAACAACACATGTATCATATAACCACCAATTCAAAGGATCATGCATATATTTCTGAAGTTCTAAAAAATTTTCTGCATCTGGTTCAAATAACATCTTTAGTTCAACCCATAATTCTATCTCTTTATCTTCAGTAAGTCCTGATGAGTTGTATCTTTCTTGAACTAAGCTCCATAATTTGTCCAGATCATCCCTGTCAAAATTCTTAAGCATGTCTTCAAAAACCTGATATATCTCTGTGTGATTGCCTACTCTGATGATTTTCCAAAATTGCATAGTGTCTAGAAGTAAAAAAAAAAAAAAAAAAAAAAAAAAAAAAAACAAAAAAACTTCCCATTTAATATTGGGTATTTAGTTTGAGAGCTTCAACATTCATATCCTTCATCTTGACTATTAATTACAATTTTGATCCAAGCGTTCTACGATAAATTCATCAGTTTTTGGTTCTTCATCTGTTTGCTCTTGAACTAACTCTGAAACCTCTTCAGTTCTTTATCTTTTAGCAGGTTTTGCTTCAACATCTTGACCTGCTCTTTTTAGTCTTGGAGCTTCTTCTTCAGAATCCATAGGCACAAATGAATGAATTTGATCCCATACCTTTTTAAATATTGGTCTTATATCATCATAGCTCATTCCTTTGAAATCTTTAATCTTGTAGCCTCCCTGATTCTTATAACAGAAGGATCATTCAAATCAATGACATGAGCAGTTTCAACTTCAGTTACAACTTCTTTCTTTCTAGCATTATCATATTCTTCTTGCAATTGTTTGGCAATTTCAGCATCTCTTGCAAACCTTTTTCTTTCTTCCTAATTAATCTATTCTTGTAATCTAATGGCTTCTTCATGACCAAGCCTTTCTTTTTGCTCTTGCTTCTTGGACTTCTTTTGAACAGATTCATCTTCAATCAAGATTGCCTTGCCTTTATCTTTCTTCTTCTTTTTACTCCTTCTTATATATACCAAACTTTCAGCAGCAGTACTAACTTGAGGAGTTTCACTGGCAGTACTAATTGGTACATTGGGGGGGGTGAAATGGGGGATTGTGTTGTGTGGTATATTTTTGTATTGGGGGGGGGGGGGGTTTTTAGTTTTTTTTTTTTTTATTTTTATGGGACAGTATTAAGTGCATTGTCAACAGTAGAAATCTCTTGTTCCCCTTTTTTACCACTTCTTTGATCTTGTACAATCCTAGTAGCTTCTTCTTCTTCTAGTAACACCTCAGTTTCATCACTTATCTTCTCCTGAATCTCTGCATGTAGAGGAACTAAAGAAATATCAACATCCATGTCTAATTCCATGTCTAATTCTTCAATCAAACTCCTCCCCTATTCGGAAGAATCCTCCTCTACAACTTCATCTTCTGAAAGAACTATCTTTGTTCTGCTACTAGCTTTGCCTGTCTTGACTTGCTTTTCCAACTTCTTTACTCTTTTGGCTAGCTTGGTAATAGCAGTATCATAAACCTTCTTGGTCATTCTCCAAGCTTCTAACTTTATTAGACAACTGAGTAACCAAATCCATCAATTCATTAAGTGACACACTACCCTCATCACGTCTAAGTGAGTGAACACTTTGGAAAGGTAATTCATAAGGAGTTAGAGCAGGCTCCTGTGTAGTAGGTGAATTCTCTGTGATGGGTGGTGGTGAAGTTGAAGGAGCACTGACAGGTGTATGGTGAGGTGATAAGGATGGTGAAGATGTGATTCTTGAGGGAGATGTGTCAGGAGCAGTGATCATGGAAGGAAATAAAGGAATGTCTTCACCAGAATAACCCCTTGTAACTCGCTTCATGTTATTAAAAACTTTATGTGTAAGTACATGAGTGGGATAGGTTCTTGTGTAGGTTTGAAGAAGTCTCTTTTGTTTGTTTAAACAAATTTGGATAAATCTAGGATACATCAAAAACTTATGAGGGTTATCCAAATTCTTTACCATTGCATCAAAGATAAATTTTGAGAAATTAAAAGTTCTATTTTTTGCTAGGAGATAATGGCAGTAGCTATGTTGCTGCTAAACTGCTCCCAAGAAGTCTTTTTAGGGCTCAAGCAGTGGAGGATTGTATGAATGAAAAAACTCTACTGTGGTAAAAAATTACCTTTTTGAAATGTATGCTTATCAGAATCAGTTGCATACCCCATGAGAGGAAGTTGCTCAAATATCTCTGTGTTGGTTAAAGAAGTAATTCCACCATTGTCCTCTAACTTCAGATGTCTTCTTAAAGATGCTTCAGTGATGGTCTTGGCTTGTCCATCTATGCTAGCAGTTAGTTCTACTTCTCCATTAACATTTGTGCTAGAAGTAGCTGTTGTCCAAAATTGTTTGATAAATGAAGCATATATGGTTGGATTCTCTGTGAGGGCATAGTGAACGAGACTAGCAGTTAGGAAATCAATGATCTGATGAAACTCTGCACT
Organism: Tanacetum coccineum; assembly: GCA_026074375.1. Lineage (NCBI taxonomy): Eukaryota > Viridiplantae > Streptophyta > Magnoliopsida > Asterales > Asteraceae > Tanacetum > Tanacetum coccineum. The sequence goes on from BQNB010128497.1 coordinate 3,147, forward strand.
GCCCTCTGGTTTCTCCAAGTATGCCACCATGTCGTGCTTGTCGCAAAACTCCAAAGTAGCCATTTGATGAATAGAAAGTTGATTAAGGTTCTGGGATATGTTTGTGAGAGAGAGTACAATTGTTTGGGAGAGTTAATTGATATTTAAGAGAGTATTTAAGAGTTTGAAGTGTCACCGACTGAAGAAGATTTGAACTTATCTTGAAGAAATCTTTTAAGTGTATAGAAAGATCAAGAAATCTTCAATTAGTCAAACCCTATAGCCTATAAGTATGGCAGTTGGCGGAAATTTAGCAACGGCTAGAAATTGGAAAGGAAATTTAGTTATGGGTTAAACAGTACTAACGGTCTTCTAGCAGTACTAAAATTAGCCTAGCAGTACTAACTTTAAGCCCAACAGTACTAAAAGATGGTTAGCAGTACTAAGCAATACCCAGCAGTACCAAGTAATGCCCAGCAGTACTTACTTGAAGAGACCAGTACTAACTTGAAATTCCTCCAAAGAGCTTTTCCATCACCAATCTCACTTTCTCTCTTTCTGTTTTTATGCTCACACATTATCTCTCAATTCTTTTTGCTCACCAATTCACTCTGTCTGTTTTTCACACAACTCTCTTTCTGTTTTTGATCTCACAATTTCTCTCTATTCTTTTTGCTCACCAAGTCACACAATTATTGTACAAATTCCATCAATTCCATTTGTTGCATACTGTCCTCCCCACTTCCAAGTGTGTAACCTCTTGAGAGAGGTGGATCTTTGGACTTTTAGATGCAGCCTCAAACCTAGTTTGAGCATCTACATCCCCAATATGGTAACTTGGCACCTGGGACCACTACCTGAACCAAATCCCAAAGGACTTAATTCATTAAGTGTTGCCATGGATTGGGTCTTAGTTTATGTTACCACTGTCCTGCTCTGCTTCAAAGCTAGAAGCAGTAGTGGCAGCCCTTTCCATTCTGTCACCCAACTCCTTATGGACAGCCTCATCACCAACCTTTGTCAGGGGGACCACCAGACTGAGGTACCTTAGTGTCCCGACCTCTTTTGATTTTCCTATGTGTTTGACACTTTTTGTCTGATGTTACAAATTTTTCAATCATACTTGAGTGCATAATAGACATCATGAGCCTCCCCTCAAACAATACTTCATTTGATAACAAACAATCAATTTTGCTTATCCTGCAAATGTTAGTCCAAAACCAAGAAAAACACAATCCAAAGCATTTTCTTGACTAGCAGTATTAATTTTGACTAACAGTTTTAACTTTAGCAGTTTTAAGTAGAACTAGCAGTATTAATTTTTGACTAGCAGTATTAACATTTGCTCTAACAGTTTTAATTTTGTCTTCAATAATTATACAACAACATGCCTCTATTCATCACAAGCACACTAGAAAAGACTAGATAGACATGTGAGAATTCATAAGGATCCATATTTATGTATAACCCATGAATAGAAGTTAAAAACTGTTAATCCTTCCCTTAATTCATGCTTTAAGGATTAAGCATACCAATGCTTGCAATCAAAAACTGAAACCTAGTCACATCAAAGGCTTTAGTAAGAAGATCTGCAACATTGTAGTCTGTATGAATCTTGACCATTTCAATCAACTTTTTCTCATAGGAATCTCTAATGAAGTGATGCCTGATTTCTATGTGCTTGGTCTTTGAATGATAGACAGGATTTTTCACCACACAGATTGCACTTTCATTATCCACATGAATCTTTGTCTTCATAAACATTTATCCATTGTTTCCCAATAGCACTTGCTCCCTTTTTTCCTTTAGCAGTATTAACAAAATTTACTTTAGCAGTATTAACTTTGTTATTCAAACTTCTGTTATTTAATGCTGTTTGTTTATTAAAAGGTCTCCTGGAAAGTGAATGTGCCTTTTGAAAAATATTTGGTTTTTTTTTTTTTTACGTTTAGTTTTTGAAAATTCACAAATGAGTTTGAGTGCAGCCTGTATTAATAGGTCATAGCAACATAACTAGTGGTGCTGCATGCCTTTAAAGACACCTGTGACCTTGCAGTACTAATGGGCTACAATGCAAGACTTGGTTTTAAAACTACTGTTGGAGCCTCTAAATTTCTACTAGATATTAGAGAATTTTGATGATTGTCCTCAAAGCATTATTCCAAACTGTTCTAACTTCCCTTTGACCAGTTCCATTTTGCACATTGTTTATCACAGGTTTTTGTACCATCTTTTTTATCATCAAAATCACAGTATTTAATTAGATGGTTAAAACCCCCACACACAAAAACAGGCTTTATTGTAAAATAAACCTATCTCTCTAATTTTTTTGAGTTTTCTTTCATTCCAGTTTGTCTTGTTATTCCTAGGGTTTTCATTAATTTTCCTAGGTTGTTTAGCTTGCTCAGGTTTAGGCTCAGATTTATGTTGAACATTCTCAGATACCATTTCTTCACACTCATCCTCATCACAATCAGATACCCAATCTTCAATTATTGGGGCACCAATGTTTTTCTTAATCTCATTTAAGGAATTTTCACTAACACTTTTATTGACATTAACTCCATAGCCTTCAAATTTAGGCTGTTGAAACTCTTTAAGACCAGAGCTAGTAAAAATTCATTGTTGGGGTGCAAAAAGTCCTGAGGTAGAGGTGGGAAAAGCATTATACCCCACACCTTTTCTATTGTTATCAGAAATTTAACTCCCTATCAATTTATCTATAAGTCTCTAGAGGTATTTCTAAATTTATTCATTTTTAATCTGATTGACTCTCCTTTTCTTTCTTAAGTTTTTCTATCTGAATATTAAGAGTATTGATTTCCGAGTCTCTAAATGAGGCATCTCTTTTTAAAATAGCATTTTGGTCGCAAAGCATAACCTCATTCTTTTTGTAGAAGATACGTTGTTCTTTTACAGAAGCTAGACCTCTTTTATATAGGTAGCTAGATCAAAACTCAGATTATTAAGCTCTTCTCTTAAGCCTGTCATATAAGATTTAGAGTTTCTAGGATGTAAGACAAGTGTTCAGATAGGGTTTTATGATTATATACCTCTGAGTCTGAGAAAGCCATAAGTGCCAAGTTGGTAGGGACTTCCTCATCAGCCATAAAACTCCAATCAAAACCTTCTCCATCAAACGCCACCATTGCTTTGGAAGAAGTGTCCTCTACATTCATAGTTCTTTTTGAGCTTTCTTGATTCCTAGATCTGCTTTCTTGATTCATAGGATGCTTTCTGTGTTACTAGGACCTCTGCATTCTCTCGCAAAATGTCCCATCTTATGACAATTGAAGCATTCTACCTTTGATTTGTCATAACCAGCAGTATCACTTCTACTGATGAAAATCTTCTTACCAGTTCTTTGATAAAACTTTCTTGCTTTCAAACTTAGTAATGCCAATTGCCACTTTAAATCCATTTCTTCAAGATCATCTTCATGAATTTGATCTAGGTCTTCATGAACAACCTGAGACCCATTTTTTAGGTGGATTGCAGAAATAGCATGACGTGGCATCACTGAGGCTAGCGGTACTATTATTAGTACTAGCAGTGTTAACATGAGTGCTAGCAGTACTATCCTGAACATTAGCAGTATTATCTTCATTGGTACTGCCATGAGTTGATACAAATGCCACATTCTGTGAACTTGAATTTGAGCTTGAGGTTACACTTCTTTTGACCTCTTGTTCAACAATCTTAAAATTGTTGTAGAGATCATCAAAACTTATTGTGCCCAGATCTAGTTTATTCCTCTAGACCACAACATGCATACTCAATTCAGAAGGAAGACTTCTTAAGAATTTAAAGTTAAGATCTTCTTGAGAGATGTTTTCACCTAAGATGGCAACTGGCTAACAATTTTCTGAAGCCTTTTCCCCTTTTTTTATTCCCCTTTTTGAAATGGATGTCAAGAGACTATTGGCTGAAGCACTGATGTTCCATTACATCTTTTTTTTTTTTTTATATTTTTTATATTGCTTAAAGTGTCTTTTGAGTCTTCTTAGTAGCTTGATTTCCACCAAATCTTGCTTGTATGGCTTCAAACAAAGTTTTGGCATCCTTGTATTGACTGAATGTCAATTGATGTTCATTGGGGAGTGCCATCAGCAACATGCTCCTTGCTTTAACATCATTTTTCTTCTGTGCCTTCTCTTTAGTGGTAACTAGTCCTGGTATAGTTGAAGTTGATTTTGGTTCCATCTGCGTTTGTTGCAGTTCTAGCTACTGGCTTGAAAGAATTGCCATACTCTATGACTTCCCATAGAGCATAATCTTGCACCTGAAAGTACTGTTCGATCCTTAGCTTCCACATCTCATAGTCACCCTGTTTCAGAAGGGGCAACTTTGCAATAGCATTATTTTGGGTAGTTTCAAGATCCATTTCTTTGATTGAATAAAGAGTTCTTCTAGTTTGTAACTTCTTGAACAAGGTTTCAGAACACAAGCTCTGATACCACTTGTTGATCCCCTTTTTACAGATCTTAGATTAACTTGTTAAAGCTTAAGTTGTCATAGATGTTCTTAAACAACTTTGATAGAATCCTTGAGTAATCATATAAAGATTATGCGCGAAAATAATCTTTATACATCCTGAAGAAACATTAATAACAGTAACACAAGAACTTTCAGCAAAACTTTTCTTTATATTGAATGATTCACAAAACAACTACTCCCTCTGTCCCAATTTACTTGTCCCTATTTGACTTTTTGAGTCTTTTTTTATCAACTTTGACCTTAAATAATTTTGTTTGTGTTATTTAGTATATGATGCAAAATATATGAATGGATTGCGTTTTAAGATTATCCTACCATTGATACTAATTTTCATCAAGTATTATGGAATGCCATTTTTTTTATTTTAAGGTCAAAGTTGATAAAAAAAGACTCAAAAAGTCAAATAGGGACAAGTAAATTGGGACAGAGGGAGTAGTTGTTTTGTGAATCATTCAATATATAGAAAGTTTTGTGAAAGTTCTTGTGTTACTGTTATATTGTTTCTTCTGGTGTATCATAGATTAGGTTTCCTGCATAAATCTTTTTATTTATCAAGGTTTCTATCAAAGTTGTTTTAAGATCGTGTCTCATGACAAACCTTAAGCTTTAACAAGTTTAATCTAAAGATCTGTTAAAAAAAGGGGGATCAACAAGTGCGTATCAGAGTCTTAGTGTTCTGAAACCTTGCCTTCAAGATGTTACAAACTTAGAAAGAACTTTTTATCTCAATCCAATGAAATGGATCTTGAAATACACAAAATTAATGATATTGCAAAGTTGACCCTTCTGAACATGGTTAGGGTGACTATGAGATGTGGAAGCTAGGATATTTCGAACAGCTTTTTCATGTGCCAAGGATTATGCTCTATGGGAAGTCATAGAGTATGGCAATTCTTTCAAGCCAGTAGCTAGAACTACAACAAACGCAGATGGTTCCTCTACTTCAACTATACCAGGATAGTTAATACTAAGTGAATGGCCACAGAAGGAAAAATGATGTTAAAGCAAGGAGAATGTTGATGATGGCACTCCCATATGACATCTAATTGACATATTCAGTCAATACAAGGATGCCAAAACTTTGTTTGAAGCCATACAAGCAAGATTTGGTGGAAATGAAGCTATTAAGAAGACTCAAAAGACACTTTTGAAGCAGATGTATGAGAACTTCAGTGACCTAACTGCTTCAAGCCATGAGTCTCTTTGATCGCCATTTCAATTAGGCTTCAGAAAATTGTTAGCAGTTGGCCCATCTTAGTGTGAAAACTATCTCTCTAGAAGTTCTATACATTTATATTCATAAGAAGGTCTTCCTTCTGTATTGGTATGATGTTTGTGGTCTGAGGATAAACTAGATCTGGGCCACAATAAGTTTTGCATGTTAATCTACACATTTTTAAGATTTTTGAACAAGAGGTCAAAAGAAGTGTAACTCAAGCTCAAATTCAAGATTCACATGTCGTAGCCTTTGTTTAAACTCATTCGCGTAGTAATGATGAAGATAATATCTGATCAATGTTCAGGTATAATACTGCCTAGTAATCAATGTTAACACTGTAGCTACTAATAATAGTACTTTGCTAGACCTAAGTGATGCCCCTTAGTGCACAGGTCTAGCATTTTTCCTGGCCAATCAACACAAATGGGTCTCAGGTTGATTCTTTATGTGAAGACCTAGAACATATTCATGAAGATGATCTTGAAGAAATGGATTTTAAAGTGGAATTGGCAATTCTAAGTTTTGAATGACAAGAAAGTTTTTATCAAAGAAACTGCGTAAGAAGGAAGATTATTCATCAGTAGATGTGATACTGACTGGTTATGACAAATCAAAGGTAGAATGCTTCAATTGTCATAAGATGGGACAATTTTGCGAGAGAATGCCAGAGGTCCTAGGATCAAGAAAGCAGGCCTTAGAATCAAGAATAGCAGATCTAGGAATCAAGAATGCTCAATAAAGAACTATGAATGTAGAGGACACTTCTTTCCAAAGCAATGGGGTGGCGTTTTGGATGGAGAAGGTTTGATTGGTGTGCTTTAGGCTGATGAGGATAAGTCTCCTTCAAACTTTGGCATTATGGTTTCTTTTTTTTTTCAGACTCAAGAGGGTATATAATCATAACCCGGTTCTGACACTTGTGCTTACATTACCTATGAAACTCTTTAAATATTAGATATGTCAGCCATTAAGAGTAGTAGCCTTAAAAATCTGAGTTTGATCTAGCTACCTATAAAAGAGGTCTAGCTTCTGTAAAAGAACAACGTATCTTCTACAAAAAGAATGAGGTTATGCTTTGCGACCAAAATGCTATTTTAAAAAGAGATGCCTCATTTAGAGACTCGGAAATCAATACTCTTAATATTCAGATAGAAAAACTTAAGAAAGAAAAGGAGAGCAATCAGATTAAAATTGATAAATTTGAAAATACCTCTAAGAGCTTAGATAAATTGATAGGGAGTCAAATTTCTGATAACAATAGAAAAGGTGTGGGGTATAATGCTTTTCCACCTCTACCTGCAGGACTGTTTGCACCCCCAACTATTGATTTGTCTAGCTCTGGTCTTAAAGAGTTTCAACAGCCTAAATTTGAAGGCTATGGAGTTAATGTCAATAAAAGTGTTAGTGAAAATTCCTTAAATGAGATTAAGAAAAACATGGTGCCCCAATAATTGAAGTGGTGGTATACTGATTGTGTATGGGATGTGTGTGAGAAATGGTATCTGAAAATGTTCAACATAAATCTGAGCCTATAAAACCTGAGCAAGCTAAACAACCTAGGAAAATTAATGAAAACCCTAGGAATAACAGAACAAACTGGAATGAAAAGAAAACTCAAAAATTAGGAGTTAGGTTTTAGTTTACAATGAAAGCCTGTTTTGTGTGTGGGGGTTTTAACCATCTAATTAAATACTGTGATTTTGATGATAAAAAAGATGGTACAAAAACCTGTGATAAACAATGTGCACAAAATGGGAACATGGTCAAAGGGAGTTTAGACAGTTTGGAATTAATGCTTTGAGGACCTACTCATCAAAATTTCTTCTTATTCTAGGGAGAAATTTTGCTCTCAACAGGTAGTTTTATCCAAGTTGGCATTGTTACCCATTATGTACTGCCTAGGCATAAGGTATTTAAGAGCAGCAGCATCCACTTAGTGTTGCTAGACCTTATTAATACTGCTGGGCACTCCAAACTCTTTGTGATTTTTTCAAAAACTAAACCAAATATTTTTCAAAAGGCAACCATTCATCTTTCCAGGAGACCTTTTACATAACACAAACAGCATTTATATTAACAGAAGTTTTGAATTAATAAGTTAATATGCCTAAAAGGAAATTTTGTTAATGCTGCTATAAGGAAAAAAAAGGCGTGACTAGATGCTATTGGGAAACAAGGGATTAATGTTGTTAAGTCCTCAGCATGCTGGGTTTGGAGACCAAAAAGAAATATAGTTGATCATACCTCCAAAAATAGTGGATCATACATTTGTAGGCAATTTGACTATGTTGATCCAACAGGCAGACTCAAGTCAGTAATGGCTTGGGTCCCAAAGAGAAACTAATTCTCTATTTAACTTCTATTTATGTGTTATACATAAATATGGATTCTCATGAATTCTCACATGTTTATCTAGTCTTTTCTAGTGTGCTTGTGATGAATAGAGGCATGTTGTTGTATAATTATTGAAGACAGAGTTAAAACTATTAGAGAAAATGTTAATACTGCTAAGTATAATTAGTACTGTTAGTTGTTCTTAAAACTGCTAAAGTTAAAACTGTTAGTCAAAATTAATACTGGTAGTCAAGAAAATGCTTTGGATTGTGTTTTTCTTAGTTTTGGACTAACATTTGCAGGATAAGAAAATTGATTGTATTGTTATCAACGTGAAGTATTGTTTTTTCCTTCTTTGAAGGGAGGCTCATGATGTCTATTATGCCACTCAGTGATGATTGCGAATAATAAACTTGTTACATCGAGACAAAAAAAGTGTCAACAATAGGAAAATCAAAAGAAGGTCGGGACACTATGGTACCTTAGTATGGTGCTCGACCCTTGACAAAGGTTGGTGGATGAGGTGTCCATAAGGAGTGAGGTGACAGAATGGATATAGGCGTTGCACCACTACTGAACTTCTAGCTTAGATGTCAGAGCAGATGGACAGTGGTAACATTAAACTATTGACCTATTCCATTGGCAAACTTAATGAATTAAGTCTTGGGGATTTGCATTCAAGTAGTCGGGCCAGGTGCCAATGTTTACCAATATTGGGATGTGTAGAAGCTCCAATTACTAGGTTTGAGGGTGCATCTAAAAGTTAATTGGATACACCCTCTTCACAAGAGGCTTAACATTTAGAAGTGGGGAGGACAGTATGCAACCTAATGGAATTGATGGAATTTATACAAAATTGTGTGACCTGGTGAGCAAAAAGAATAGAGAGAAATTGTGAGCTCAAAAACAGAAAGAGAGTTGTGTGAAAAACAGAAAGAGTGAATTGGTAAGCAAAAAGAATTGAGAGATAATGTCTTCGTGGAGGCATAGTACATAAACAGAATGAGGAGAAAGTGATATGAGATTGGTGATGCGAATATGCTCTTTGGAGGAATTTCAAGTTAATACTGGTCTCTTCAAGTTAGTATTGCTGGGTATTGCTTAATACTGCTAACCATCTTTTAGTACTGTTGGGCTTAAAGTTAGTAGTGATAGGCTAATTTTAGTATGCTATCTAGAAGACCATTTGTACTGTTTGACCCATTAACTAAATTTCCTTCCCAATTTCGATCCGTTGCTAAAATTTCCGCAATGGCCCTTGTTATAGGCTATAGGGTTTTTGACTAATTAAGAATTCTTGATCTTTCTATACAACTTATAAAGTTTCGTCAAGACTAAGCTACAAATCTTCTTTAGTCGGTGACACTTTAAACTCTTAAAATACTCTCTACTACATATATCAATCTAACTCTTACCAAACTTCCGTACTCTCTCTCACAAACATATCCAGAACCTTAATCAACTTTCTATTCATCACATGGCTACTTTGGAGTTTTGCGACAAGCACAACATGGTGGCATACTTGGAGAAACCAGATGGAAATGCATAGTTTCATCAGATCATTGATTTCCTAACTGCTAGTTACATTTAATATGCCCTCACAGATAATCCAACAATATATGCTTCATTTATCAAACAATTTTGGACAACAGCTACTGCTAGCACAAATGTTAATGGAGAAGTAGAACTAACTGCCCTAGACTAGATGCGACAAGCCAAGACCCATCACTGAAGCATCTTAAGAAGGGGACATCTGAAGTTAGAGGATAATGGTGGAATTACTTCTTTACCCAACACATAGATATTTGAGCAACTTGCTCTCATAGGGTATGCAACTGATTCTGATAAGCTTACATTTAAAAAGGGTCCTAAAAAGACTTCTTGGGAGCAGTTTAGCAGCAATATAGCTATTGTTATTATCTGCCTGGCAAAAAACAGAACTTTTAACTTCTTAAAATTAATCTTTGATGCAGATCCGTAAAGAATTTTGGATGATCCTCATAAGTTTTTTTATGTATCCTAATTTTATTCTCCAAATTTGCTTGATAAACAAGCCAAAGGAGATTCTTCAACACCAACAAGAACCTATCCCAATCCTGTGTACTTACACAGAAAGTTTTTAGTAACATGAGCCGGTTACAATGGTTATTCATTTTTTTTTTTTTTATCCCCCCCCCCCCCCCCCCTTTAATAACCTTTTTTTTTTTTTTCTTTTTTTCTTCTTGTTTTTATTTTTTGGTGACGACATTCCTTTATTTCCTTCCATGATCACTGCACCTGAATCATCTCCCTCAAGAATCACATCTTCACCATCCTTATCACACTCATCTTACAACCAGTCTGTGCCTCCTTCAAAATTCAACCACCACTCATTACAGAGAAACTACACCTACTAGTAGAGGTGCCCTGCTCTGATATGCCTATGAAGCTCCTACTACAAAGTGTTCAATCACTTAGTCGTTGATGTGGGTATGTGTGTCACTTTAGGTTTTGATGTATGGAGTTAGTTACATGCTGGGTTTGTTTGGTATTTGGTTTGTAGCATTACCCTTCGTCGTTTGGTTTTTATAACGGACCTTTCTACATTGTTGGGTTTGTGGTTATGAGTGGTACATGCTTGTCAATAGATGAAAAGAAGTTACGAAGTAGTCTAGAGATGCAGAAGCAAGTACAAGAACAAGACAATAGTCGTAGGAGCACCAAGAACAAAAGATATTCTTTCGGAATCATGAAGCTGCCTAGAGGAGGATCCATTCCATACTTAGAGCAGGTGTTTGACATTTGAAGAATTAGAACTGGATGCCTCTCATTTTCTTTGCGTTATCACATGATGCAGAGATTCAGAAAAAAAGGATGGAGTGATGATAATGAGGTATTGCATAGGCAAGAGGAAGAGACTTACTGAATACACTTTATTAGTAGGAAAATAAAAACCCCCTACTGAGCTTCTGTGGATAGATCAAGGACTCCTGTGTGTGAAAAGGACCCCCCCGGAACAAGAGAGTTATCTACTGTGATACTGCACTTAATTTTTGCATAGTTGTACACAATTCAGTAACTGCTAGTGCAACTCCTGAGGTTAGTATTGCTGCTGAAAGTTTGGTATATATAAGAAGGAGTGCAAAGAAGAAGAAAGATAAAGGCAAGGCAATCGTGATTGAAGATGAATCTGTTCAAAAGAAGTCCAAGAAGCAACTAGAACAAGAAAGGATTAGTAATGAACGATGAAACCATTAGATATTACAGGAAACAGATTGTTGATAAAGAAAGAAAAAGGCCAATTTTTTGACAAGAGTATGCTGAAATTGCCAAACAATTGCAAGAAGAATATGATAAAGCTGGAAAGAAAGAAGCTGTAACTGAAGTTGATATTGCTCATGTCATTGATTGGAATGATCCTTCTGTTATAAGGTATCATGCTCTTCAAAATAGACCCATGATCATGCTAGCCGGACCTTAGATAAGAAAGAATATGATGGCCTTTGCTATAACTATTAAGAGGAAGGCCACATGACAAGACAATGTACCAAACCTAAAAGGCCTAGTAATTTAGCATGGTCTAAAGAGAAGGTGATGCTTGTTAAGGATCTAGAATCAGGAATGGTCTTAGATGAGGAACAGATGGCATTCTTAGCAGATAATGGGGATACAATTACTACAGGCCAACAGTCTCAGGAAATTTCAACTCTAACAACTTTTCAACCTGATGATCTGGATGCTTTTGACTCTGACTGTGATGAAGCTCCATCTGCAAGTACTGTTCTTATGGCTAAGTTGTCCTCATATGACTCAAAAGTTCTTTCAGAGGTACCAATTCATGATAATTATCTTGATAATCATATGATTGATCAAAATGTGCAAGAGATACAGTACTCTAAACAACCAGTCTTTAATAATGAAACAGATATTGACATAACAAGTGATAGTAACATGATTTCATATGAACAATATCCAAAACAAACTGAAAATGTAGTTGTTCAAGATACTTCCACTTCTACACAACAAGATGCAATGATAATGTCTGTGATTGAAGAGATGTCTAGTCAAGTTGCTAAATGTAATGAGGTAGATAAGGTGAATAAAGCCGTGAATGAATCATAAACTGTTGAGCTTGAAAGATATAAAGAACAAATCAAACTTTTCGAAGAAAGACAACAATTCAATTTAAATGATAGAGAAAAGTTTATTGATGGTCAATTGCGAAAGGTTATTGTTGACAAAAATGCAAAAGTTGCGGATTTTGAAAATCAAATTCACTTATTAAAACAACAACTTAATGCAACCGTTGAAAGTCATAAGACTTTGTCAACAACGGTTGGTGTTTTGAAAATGGAATCTAAGGCAAAAGAGGATAAATATCTAGATGAAATCATTGATTTAGAAAAGAAAAACAAGGCTTTAGATAATGTGATTTACAAATGAGTCAATGTTGGGATTTAGAGCTTCTAAACTTAGTACTGCTGATAGTTAGTTAGTACTGCCAGTACATTGTTAGTACTGCTAGTTGTATATTTAGTACTGTCATATATAGTTAGTACTACTTAAGTGATATGCATGAGTTATATTTGGAATAGATATGCATGATCACTTAACGCGTTTTGTAAGCCAATTAAGGTTTCCTTGGTGTATAAACAGAACCCTTAAGGCATAGTTAGATACACAAATCAAAGATAGAAAAGTCATAGTTATTAGGCAAAACATATAGTTGTTTTGTGAATCATTCAATAAATTGAAAGTTTAGTGAAAGTTCTTGTGTTATTGTTACATTGTTTCTTCTGGTGTATAAAGATTAGTTTCCACATAATCTTTATATATTACTTAGGATTTCTATCATAGTTGTTTCAGATTTATCTAAGACAACTTAAGCTTTAACAAGCTAATCTAAGATCTGTAAAAAGGGGATCAACAAGTGGTATTAGAGCTTTTGTTCTGAAACTTTGATCAAGAAGTTACAAACTAGAAGAACTCTTTATTCAATCAAAGAAATGGATCTTGAAACTACCCAAAACAATTCTGTTGTAAAGTTGCCCATTCTGAAACAAGGTGACTATGAGATGTGGAAACTAAGGATCAAACAGTACTTTCAGGTGCAGGATTATGCTCTATGGGAAGTCATAGAGTATGGAAATTCTTTCAAGCCAGTAGCTAGAACTACAACAAACGCAGATGGTTCCTCTACTTCAACTATACCAGGACCAGTTACCACTGAAGAGAAGGCACAGAAGAAAAATGATGTTAAAGCAAGGAGCATGTTGCTGATGGCACTCCCCAATGAACATCAATTGACATTCAGTCAATACAAGGATGCCAAAACTTTGTTTGAAGCCATACAAGCGAGATTTGGTGGAAATGAAGCTACTAAGAAGACTCAAAGGACACTTTTGAAGCAGATGTATGAGAACTTTAGTGCTTCAAGCCAAGAGTCACTTGACTCCATTTCAAATAGGCTTCAGAAAATTGTTAGTCAGTTGGCCATCTTAGGTGAAAACATCTCTCAAGAAGATCTAAACTTTAAATTCTTGAGAAGCCTTCCTTCTGAATGGAGCATGCATGTTGTGGTATGGAGAAATAAACCAGATCTGGGCACAATAAGTTTTGATGATCTCTACAACAATTTTAAGATTGTTGAACAAGAGGTCAAAAGAAGTGTAACCTCAAGCTCAAATTCAAGTTCACAAAATGTGGCCTTTGTATCAACTCCTGGCAGTTCCAATGAAGATAATACTGTTAATGTTCAAGTTAATACTGCTAGTACTAATGATAGTACTGCTAGTCTCAGTGATGCCACAATATATGCTTTTCTGGCCAATCAACCAAATGGGTCTCAGGTTGTTCATGAAGACCTAGAGCAAATCCATGAAGATGATCTTGAAGAAATAGATTTGAAGTGGCAATTGGCATTACTAAGTTTGAAAGCAAGAAAGTTTTATCAGAGAACTGGTAAGAAGATTATCATCAATGGAAGTGATACTGCTGGTTATGACAAGTCAAAGGTTGAATGCTTCAATTGTCATAAGATGGGACATTTTGCAAGAGAATGCAGAGGTCCTAGGAATCAAGAAAGCAGGTCTAGGAATCAAGAAAACTAAAAAAGAACAGTGAATGTGGAAGACACTACTTCCAAAGCAATGGTGGCTTTTGATGGAGCAGGTTTTGATTGGAGTTTTATGGTTAATGAGGAAGTCCCTACCAACTTGGCACTTATGGCTTTCTCAGACTCAAAGGTATATAATCATAAAACCTGTTCTAACACTTGTCTTAAATCCTATGAAACTCTTAAATCTCAGTATGACAGCTTAAGAGTAGAGCTTAATAAATCTAATTTTCATCTAGCTACCTATAAAAGAGGTCTAGCTTCTGTAGAAGAACAACTTGTTTTCTACAAAAAGAATAAGGTTATGCTTTGTGACCAAATTGCTGTGTTAAAAAGAGATGCCTCATTCAGAGACTCAGAAATCAATGCTCTTAATATTCAGATAAAGAAACTTAAGAAAGATAAGGAGAGTAATCAGATTAAAATTGATAAATTTGAAAATGCCTCTAAAAGCTTAGATAAATTAATAGGGGGTCAAATTTCTGATAATAATAGAAAAGGTGTGGGATATAATTCTGTTCCACCTCCACCTATAGGACTGTTTTCACCCCCAACTATTGATTTGTCTAGCTCTAGTCTTAAGGAGTTTCAACATCCTGAATTTAAAGGCTATGGAGTTAATGTCAATAAAAGTGTTAGTGAAAATTCCTCAAATGAGAATAAGAGAAACACTGGTGCCCTAATAATTGAAGATTGGATATCTTATTGTGATGAGGATGAGTGTGAAGAAATGATATCTGATAATGTTCAACATAAATCTGAGCCTAAACCTGAGCAAGCTAAACAACCTAGGAAAATTAATGAAAACCCTAGGAATAGCAGAACAAACTGGAATGAAAAGAAAACTCAAAAATTAGGAGTTGGGTTTCAGTTTACAAAGAAAGCCTGTTTTGTGTGTGGGAGTTTTAACCATCTAATTAAAGACTGTGATTTTCATGATAAAAAGATGGTACAAAAACCTGTGATAAACAATGTGGAAAAGGGAACTTGTCAAAGGGAGGTTAGACCAGTTTAGAATAATGCTTAGAGGACTAATCATCAAAATTTCTCTAATTCTAGGAGAAATTTTGCTCCAACAGCAGTGTTAACCAAGTCTGGGATTGTACCCTTTAGTACTGCTAGGCAAAGGTCTTCAAAAGCAGCAGCACCTCTTAGTGCTGCTAGACCAATTAATACTACAGCACCCAAACTCTTTGTGATTGCTACAAAGACTAAACCAAATGTTTTTCAAAAGGCACATTCACTTTCCAGGAGACCATTTAATCAACAAACAACACTAAATAACAAAAGTTTGAATAACAAAATTAATACTGCTAAAATAAATTCTGTTAATATTGCTAAACGAAAAAGGGTGAAAAGTGCTGTTGGGAAATAAGGGATTAATGCTGTAAAGTCCTCAGCATGCTGAGTTTAGAGACCAAGAAATATAGTTGATCATATCTCCAAAAATAGTCGATCATACATCTATAAGCCATTTGACTATGTTGATCCAACAGGCAGACTCAAGTCAGTAATGGCTTGGGTCCCCAAGAGAAACTAATTCTCTTTTGTTTGATATGCAGGGTGATCCACAAGTTGCTTTAAAAGATACAGGGATCTTTAGTGGATCTCCAGGATATGACAGGAAACAAGTACTTTCTCAACGAGAAAAGTCAGATTAGGATGGAGATTTGTTATCATTAGCAGGCCAGTTTCTAAGGAGTGTAGAATAACTAGTAAAGGTAAAATTAAAACTAGAAAATTAGACTTTGAAGATGTGTACTTTGTGAAAGAACTTAAGTTTAACCTGTTTAGTATCTCATAAATGTGTGACAAGAAAAACAGTGTTCTTTCCATTGAAACTGAATGTCTTATTATTTCTCCTAATTTTAAGCTACCTGATGAAAATCAAGTAATGCTTAAGATTCCCAGGAAAGATAATATGTACTGTTTTGTCCTAAAGAATGTTGTTCCTTCAAAAGGTTTAACTTGTTTAATTGCAAAGGCCACAAATGATAAGTCT
>BQNB010128498.1:0-19271 GCA_026074375.1 Tanacetum coccineum
AATATTTTTGTATTTTTGTATTTATTTAACTTCTACATATACTAAAAAGAAAAGAAAAATATTTTTTTTACTTTTTATATTTTATAAATTTTTTTGTATTTTTGATGTTTTTCAAAAGCGTAACGTTTGAAGACGAAAGGTTCTTCAAACCACGATCGACAAATGCAAACGAAGGAATCTTAATCACAAATCCCCGGCAACGGCGCCAAAAACTTGATGTAATACGGAATAATATCCAAAGTAAAAAAAATTCCAAAACTACCCTTGAGGACAAAGGTATTAGGAAAAATCTTACAAAAATACTACACGTTTAACCGGTAAGTGATTACCGGGTCGTTAGTTTGTATCGACTATAGGAAATTAAATGAAGTGACTCGAAATGATCATTTTCCATTGCCATTTATGGATCAAATGTTAGAAAGATTAGCCGGAAATGAGTTTTATTGTTTTCTAGATGGATTTTCGGGGTATTTTCAAATACCGATAGATCCTCAAGACCAAGAGAAAACTACTTTCACATGTTCGTATGGAACTTTCGCGTACCGTCGCATGCCTTTTGGCTTGTGTAATGCTCCCGGTACTTTCCAACGGTGTATGATGGACATATTCCATGATATGATCGAAAAGACTATGGAAGTGTTTATGGATGATTTCTTGGTTTTTGGGGATAGTTTTGATTCGTGCCTCTCCAATTTAGAAAAGATGCTAAAAAGGTGTGAAGACACGAATTTAGTTCTAAATTGGGAGAAGTGCCACTTTATGTGTAGAGAAGGAATTGTGTTAGGGCATAAAATTTCAAAGTTAGGAATTGAGGTCGATCGTGCTAAAGTCGATGTTATCGCTAAGCTCCCTCACCCGACTACCGTAAAAGGTGTTAGGAGTTTCCTAGGTCATGCGGGTTTTTACCGACGTTTTATCCAAGACTTTTCCAAAATTGCTAGACCTATGACTCATCTTCTTGAGAAGGAAACACCGTTTGTGTTTTCTAAGGATTGTATTGATGCTTTCGAGACTCTTAAAAAGAAGCTTACCGAAGCTCCGATCTTAGTTGTCCCAAATTGGAAACCACTTGAACTTAGATGTGAAGCAAAAGCGATTTCGCGATTGGTGCGGTTTTAGGACAACGAAAGACGAAGCATTTTTAGCCTATACATTATGCTAGTAAGACGATGACCGAAGCTCAAATTCATTACACTACGACGGAGAAAGAAATGCTTGCCGTAGTGTATGCTTTTGAAAAGTTTTGACCATATCTTGTCTTATCTAAAAGCATATTGTATACGGATCACTCGGCTTTAAAGTACCTTATGAATAAACAAGATGCCAAGTCGAGGTTGCTCTGGTGGGTTCTCCTCCTATAAGAATTTGATATCACCATCCGTGATAAAAAAGGAAGTGAGAACCTCGCGACCGATCATTTATCTAGACTTGAGAATCCTCACAAGGACGTGTTAGAAAACAAAGACATAAATGAAAATTTTCCTTTAGAGACTCTTGGTAAAATATCTAGTGGAAGTACCCCATGGTTTGCGGACTATGCAGATTTCCATGCGGGGAATTTTATCATCAAAGGAATGACAACTCAACAAAAGAAGAAGTTTTTCAAGGACGTTAAACATTACTTCTGTGGTGATCCATATCTTTTTCGTATTTGTGCGGATCAAATCATTCGACGGTGTGTGCATGGGCAAGAAGCTAATGATATCCTCAAAGCTTGTCATGAAGGACCCACCGGGGGCCATCATAGTGCCAATCTCACCGCTCGAAAAGTATTTGATGCCGGTTTCTTTTGGCCGACCATATATCGAGATGCCCATACTATGATCAAATCTTATGATACGTGTCAAAGACAAGGAAAAATTTCACAACGAGATGAGATGCCCTCAACGCTTTCCAAGTTTTATGAGATAATCGTTTAATATTTTTAAACATTTATTTTCTTTAAAACTTTTTTTTAATTATAATAAATTAAATAAAAATCAAAAAAAAAAATTTCTTTTTTTGGAAAATTTTATTTTATCATATTTCATTTAGGAAAAATAGAAAAACTTCTGTAGGGTCATTTTTGCAAATCTTTAATTTTTAAAGAACGGGTTTCGGGCCCGGTTTTCGTTTTCTCGTCTTTGAACTCAATTTAACTCCGTTTTCGTTCTAGTCTTCTTTATTCTTACTTTTTAGTCAATTACTTTTAGGAAAAGTAAAAAAATTCACTTTAGGATTAATATTTCAAATTTTAGGTTTTTAGTCGCGTTCATTTTTAATTTACGTTCTCGTTTTTGAGATTTAAGCCTAATTGCCTAAATTTTATACTCCCATAGACTTAGGATTTCATTTTTATGCCTAATTTATGCTTCCCGTAGAATTTTAAGATAATCATTTGCCTTTTTATGCTTTCCCGTAGTTTTAGGTTTAAATTCCCCTTTTTCGCGCTTTTCTTAAATTGCTTTTGTTTAGGGTTTTCTTTTATTCGTTTTTGCGTATTATTAGTAGTTTTAGAAACTTAACCCCATATCTTTTCCATTTAAGCATTGATATTCCAACCGACTTTCGATTTTTAAATTCACGCCTCGTCGGGAAGAACGACCCGGGTCCGGTTTTAAACTTTGTGGATAACGAAGTGAGAAGCCGATACTTCCGGTTTACTATACTACTATTATTGATGTTATCCTATTTATTATATATTTATATATATTTATTATATATTTATATGTGTTAAAAGGAGTTAAGTCACTCAACCCGATGGTCCAAACTTTAAGGTGAATGGTCATCGTGTGAAGCATTACTTCGGAGGGGACTTACCACCCAAGGTAGTCCAGGATCTCCACACTTTCTCTAAGGACGAATGAATTCGGGGATCAAGTCAAGCTATGTGACTCTGTTACAAAAAACAAAGCGCTTCGTGGGAGGCACCCCATGCTTATCCTTCTATTTTCTTTCTTATTTCCAATGTGATGTGAGGAGGCTTTTACTCTTCCGATTCTTGTTGTTTGTGCTTGTGATTTTTTTGTAGGATTGACCCAAAATTTTCTGAAGACTCTCGTGTTCGGTGTTTTGTCCCGGTCCACTCGAGCTTCCTAGCCTTTGCTTGCAATTAGTTTGGGGAAATCCAATATCCTAGATTATTATTGTCTAACATTTATCTTGCTTGAGATTTTTGTGATACTTTCTTCATGCTTGGATTATGCATTCGACTTTTTTGAGTTCTAGTATGGGGTTTTTAAGTCTTAGGCTAGGAAACATTGAGGACAATGTTTAATTTTAGTATGGAGTAGTATATCTTCGATATGATCTGACCTACCTTTGCCCGTTGTTCTCACGTACCTCGTTTTCCCACAAAAATTTTAAATTTTTAAGTATTAATATCTAGTTTATTGTTCATATATATAAAAAATCAATAAAAGTTGTTGAAAAAAAATATAGTTGACACGAATGTAGGTTTTCCGTTGATGAGAACGAAAAGTAAATTTTGACCCAACCGGTTTTATATCTTAGCTTTCTCCTTAACGTAAATAGATTGATTTTGCTAATCTTTTATACAAGGAGCTATAAAACGCAAGTCTAGCTTAACAAAGTCAAGACTTTGCAAGTTCCCATAATTGATTTTAAATATGCGAAGTTCGATTTATTAGGCTAAGTATTCACGAGTTTCTTTATTAGAGATTTTAAATTGTGAAGAACAAGAGATGATAGAGTAGAGTATAAGTTTTGATGCTAAACATAGAATAGTTAGATTTCTTTAAGGCTTATAAGTGTTAATTGTGGCTTTTGCTCCCATCAGCTTAATAAACATTATATAATTATTAAATAAATAAAGTTTATTTGGTTTTTGCGATTCTTAGCTTAGATCACTTCGTAGAGATTCCCTCTGGTGAAAGTAAGGTACACATCAAGGTTTTGTCAGTGTTGTGGGGAAATAGACTCCTGGACCATGGTCGGCTCGCATACCGATGTGGCAGTTGTTAAAAGACCACATGACTTGAAATTTGGCTATAATAATAAAATAAACCAAAGCCGAAATAAGACTTCTGGATCATGGTCGGCTCGCATACCGATGTGACAGTCGTTTAAAGGGTGGAGGTAATTAAAATAATAATAAAAATTGTGGACTGATAAAAGTTTACTACCTCTTGCCGGCTCACAACCGATGTGGTAGTCTTCAAAATAAGGCACATAGTAATAATAATCCGAGACTGATAAAAGTTTGCTGCATCTTGCCGGCTCACAACCGATGTTGCAGCCTTCTAAAAGGTCGAGGAAATTACCGATGTCGAAATATGTTTGCTGCATCTTGCCGGCTCACAACCGATGTTGCAGCCTTCTAAAGGACCGAGGTTTAATAATGTTGCTATAATAATAATAATAATAATAAGAATAAAAGCCAAATTTCGACTTCGGGGTTATCTAAATAAAGCCTCCGTCTCTGGACTCGTAGTTGAGTTGTTGCGGATGAAATAAAAAGGATAACCCCTAAATCATGCGAAATTAGAACCTTAATGTGGACCTTATTCTCACCATATCGTCTCTTTAGGAAAGGATTTCAAGCTATTAATAGTCTAAACCGGGTTTACTTTATTAATAAGGACATAATTTATTTGTCACCAATAATAATAATAAAATCCTTAGAGGAATTTAGGAATAAGGGAGGAAAAGTAAGTACACAATTAGCTTTTATGAGTAGTGTTAGCATCATAACTTGTATTTTGCAATGATCTTGTTTTTAAGCTTGGCTTGGAGAGGTGAAAGTCGGGGACGATGAATTTATCCATTTGGACACTTTTTGTGCTTTTTGTTCCGTGATCCTAAAAGTTATCAATGAATAATGAAAGCAATACATTATGTCACACATGAATAAGTTGTAAGTTGTAAATTAGAAAAATCATAAAAATGGAAAAAGTTTTAAAAAATGGGAAAAAGGGGTGTTTTAAAGCTTGTGATTTCTTAACTCTCCCCACAAAAGACTTTGCTACTTTTCAAAGATTTAGTTTGGGGGGGGGGGGGTTGAGGTATTTGGTTTTAGAGCATATAATATTGCTCGTGAGACACGTCAAATCACGAGTTTTGGGGGGAATTTTTGCTATGTGAGAGAAACCACATAATCTTTTCTTACAATAAATGTCCCTAAAATGAACAATTGTGCAAAATATGCTTGTTTTTGTTTGTTTTGTCATTTGTGATGTGTAGGTACGGATATTGAAAAAATCACAAGGAAACGGTCAAAACCGGACAAACACGGACACGGGAATGGAAAGAGTGCACAAGAGCCGGGAGTTTCTAGCAAAGGTCAACAAAGTCAACCTTGGTCAACCCTTGGTCAACCCACAAAAGATAAAATCCTCAAAATCCTAAATGAGCCTTAATGATAAAACCAATTCACTAAAAACATTAAAATGTTTAAACCGTTAGTCCTTTTTTAACAAAGACTAACGGTCGTCTAACTCTTTATAACCAAACCCTAATCCCTAAACCGAGCCCAATAATCCAAACAAGCCCAAACAATTTTTTATCTTGGCCCAAGGCTCAACTTTTTTTATTCTTTGTCAGTCAAACTCAAACGAATAACATTTGGGGGGCAGGAAATACAGTTTTTACTGTTCACCGTCTCCCCTATTTTGCCCTTCTCATTTTTAACCCAATTAAATTGCAATTAACCCTCCCAAGCTTAAATTGACATGCCACAAGAAGATGCTAGTACCAAGCTTCTTGTCAGCATCAAAGACGTCACAAGAGGCTCATAATTGGTCATTATGGTCAGGGTATTGCTAGCTTGCTACAAAAGAGTACACACTTTAGAAGGAATTTTACACTAAAAACAAGCCAAAAGAAGCACAAGGCCTCTGACACAAGGATTGCCACGCTGGCAATCTGTGTGCTCACTTATTAATCCAACGGCTTAGAGAAGGGATCCAATGATTGAAGAGATTCAAGGGCCAGGATTAGAGATCAAGGAGGGGCGTCCAAGACCTAGAAGCTTCCCTTATCTCCTATAAATAAAGCCTTGCCTCACTCACAGATCATCTTCTTCTTTCTCTAGTTTTTAGTTGCTTAGTGTAATTTTAGCTTATGTAATTTCTTTTTAGCTTATTGTTTTTCAAGTTAAAGTAATTTCAAATTCACTCTTGTAATCAGTTTTACTATTAATAAAAAGTTTAAGTTTACTTATATTGCAATTGTCTCTTCATATGTTTACTTTTATGCAAAATTATGGTTAAATAAGCTCGTATACTGTTTCATAAGCTCATACTACTCTTAAGCTACTAAAAGCTCATCAAATGCTTGAAAACTCAAAGGAATTGGATGGCCTGCTAAGGTTTTCAAGTAGGTAAAGTGATGAAGGTAAAAGTGTTAGGTATAAACTGAGGATTTGGGATTAAGATTATGCTATAAGTTACGCAGTGCTTATAGCTCTTTTGCGAGCAAATCAACATGTTTAGTGTGGTTTGATGGTACATTTCTCTTTTCCTTTTCTTATTCTTAATTGTCATTTAAATTTCTAGTTATAATTGTTCTATTAGCTTAAATCTGCTTAATCTGCTTATTGATTGCTTATTTGTAGTTTAGATTTGCTTATTTATGCTTAGCATACTTATTTGATGCTTATTGAGTATGCTTGTTAGTTTAAATTTCATTTTGCTTGTTATTATTATAAATCAGTTAAAAAGCCAAAAACATTAGCATAATCTACTAGCTTATTATTTCTGCTTAAATAGTTGTTTAGATCTGTTAATTAGCGTTTATTACATTAGATATTATTATCTGGTATTACTTGTTTGTGCATTAAATCTTGTTTTCATAAGCTAAAAATGGATTTAAGCCTTTTTAAGGGGTGTTTGGCACAAGGCAGCACTAACTCAAGTTAGTGCTGCCAAGGACATTTAGTCCTTAGGATTGGTTTTAGAATTCATTTGTAGGTTTATGAGAACTGGCTTTAAGGTTTTTGAGGTTTAAAATTAGTTTTAATCTAGTTAGTAAGTGGAAGTTAGAATCTGTTAGCTTAAGTTCAAATTAATTTGCATTTTAAGTTTAAGCATGTTTAAGATGCATTCATTGCTCATTCTGCAGTTAGTTTGATGTTTTTAAAAGTGTAGAAAACAAGTCTTGAGCCTGCACTTGTTGGTTTTAAGGTTTGGATGCTTTGCTTGCAAACTGCATCAGCGGCATAAAAGGCCAAAAGGCCATCTTTTAGCTTAAAGTTCAGACTTTTAAATTAGTTGTTAGGTCTTAATTTTTAGTATACTAGTAGATTTTAGGCTAATCTTCATTTGTTTGAACTTATTTTAGTCTAAAAAGCTTAATTGGTAATCTGTTTTAGCTTACAAATTAGAAATTTGTCTTTTCAAAAACCAAAAGTTAACTCAGCACACTAGGTGTAATAAGCAGTTTTTAACTGACTTTTTCATTGGTAACTTGATTTTCAAACTTTGTTTTAAAAGCTTATTTAAATAGTCTTTTGGATTAGCTTTCTATAAATACAAGTCTCTTTGCCACAAGGATCCATTTGCTTATTTGAAATTAAGCTTAAAATTGCCTCCAGGGACTGTTTAGTTAACAGTTTTCATCAAGTGCTTATTTGAGAATTTTAGCTTATAGCTTTAGTTTACTAGCTTAAATCTTGCTTAAAATTGTTAGTTAAGGTAGTTTTAAGCAGTTTGTAGCTTATTAGGTCCAGGATTTAGTTTTTGAGTCTTTTCATAGAAAAACCAAAAACAAAGTTAAATAGCAAGTAGCTTTTTCATTGAGTCTTTTCATAGCTTATTTAGATTTCAAACTCCTTTTTTATTAACGTTTTAGATAGAGCTTAGACTAAGCTTTCCATTCGGTTATAAGCTTGTTTTTCATAGGTTCCAATTAGTTTTTGATCTTTAGTGACTTAAAATAAGCTACAAAGTTACTAGTTTAGACTATTTAGTTTAGATTAAGTGCTTATTTGATTTTTGGTTGCTTTTAGTTCGTCATTGTTATTTCAGCTTATTAGTGGTCAGTCTTAGATAGCTTATAGGCTATTAAATTTGTTTTGCGTATCTTTAGTTTGAGCTTAATTAAGGTTTTTTTTAAAAGGTATAAATAAAATGTGTTGTTTAAGTATGTTCTGTCTTATTTTTAAGTTGTTTTCTAGCTTATTAGTGGTTTAGAAAAAAAGTTGTTTTCACAAAAACAACTTAACTTATCTTTATCTGCTTAACAACTTTGCTTTTTAGGTTTTAACAAAAAAATAAAAAAAGGGAAGGAGGGTAATTGTGGTGAGCAATGGCTCTAAACACAACCTCGACTCCCTCACCCTTATAGCACTAACACAAACACTCCAAACACTGCGCCTTGGGACTTTTACGGTCGCATGGTGCATTTTAAAAAACCTTTTAACCCTTTTTTGGAGTTTTTGTATTAATAAGCACTTCGAGTGCGAGTGTCTTATTTGTTTTTTCTCGCACTTATTTAGTTTATCACTTAGGATTTCTTATTTTTCCTGCTTCAACTGTTTTCATAAGCTAGTTTTTCGAATTTTTTTAGGATTTTCAAGCTTAAAGTTTTATTTTTTTCGTGAATTAATTTTGTTAATAACTTTTAAAAAAATTATAAAATATAGAAAAATATCAAAAAAATAAGTATTTTTTATAAAATTTTCATTTTAACATATTCTAGGCTTATGAATTGTTGAATTTACTTCCGTTAGGCGTTATTATTTTTTTGAAAATTTACTTTTTAAAGAACGGGATTCGATCTCCGTTCTCGTTTTCTTCGTTTTTAAGCTTAAATCACTCTCGTTTTAGAATTTCCTTAGCATTTTCTTTTTAATAGTCATTTAGGGTTAGAAAAAGTTTAGAAAATCATTTAGGGATTAATTTTAGTTCAATTGCTTATTTGTCACGTTTTTTAAATCCCGTTAACGTTTTTTCGTAGTTAGCTTTAATTGTGCTTTTGTTTGTTCTCTATTAGGATTTTAGAAAACAATCATCTTCGAACCAATTCAAGTCATTGTCCAAAAAACAAACGAGGTCTCAATTTCATAAGTCTTTGGGAAAATGACCCGGTTAAACGTGTAGTATTTTTGTAAGATTTTTCCTACTACCTTTGTCCTCAAGGGTAGTTTTGGAATTTTCTTTACTTTGGATATTATTACGTATTATAATTATTACATCAGAGGAGGTGTTATGATTTCACCGGCGAACTCATGATGGAGAGGATCATTTCTAGGAGAGA
The DNA here is from genome assembly GCA_026074375.1 of Tanacetum coccineum. Classification (NCBI taxonomy): domain Eukaryota; kingdom Viridiplantae; phylum Streptophyta; class Magnoliopsida; order Asterales; family Asteraceae; genus Tanacetum; species Tanacetum coccineum. The sequence goes on from BQNB010128498.1 coordinate 9,196, forward strand.
AAAATGTCAAAGTATCATGATTGAGAGGTGATTCAGGAAGATAAGATTTGGCATCAAAATGATCATTCTTCGGAATAGAATCGAGGACTTTATTATGAATTGGATTAAAATCACTAGAAATGATTTCCTCGTCAAGATCAAAAAGAGGGTTCGAATAAGTTATAAAACTCATTTCGTGAGTAACCTCCTCATGACTTGACTCGTCATTACTAGAAGCATAATCGTCGAAAAGAGGATTGGAAAACGTCGAAAAATTAATTGTTTAAGAATCGGGCACATTACACTCACATTCATCTCCCGGTGGAGGTAAGCAAACTAGAGAAGGTTCGTTGGTAAACCTTTCTGGATTAGGATCAAATGTAATCCTAGGTGAAAAATTTATTGATGGATCACGGTTAAGCAACAATTCAATTTCTCTAAGTTCGGCTTCAACATCAACATCCTCATTTCCCGGTGGAAATGGGTCAAGAAGAGCGAGTTCATCGGCGAACTCCTCAAGAAAGTGAATCGCTACGTCTCATATAGAATGTGAGTACGAGGCTGAGAGTCAGAAAACCGAGTAGTACTGCCACTTGAAAAATGATTTGATTTCTTCAATCTTAAAACTTCTCCAAAACTATCCTCAATGAAATTACTCTTTTTATCGGACTCTTTTGCCATGCTTTTGAGGGTTGCTTATCGACAGAAAAATTAATCGTTAATCCCCGTCCTTAAAATTAATTTCTCTTCGTACACATCAATTAAAGCTACGGGGTGGTCCTCAAACAGGATTCCAAAGTATGAGATGGTACTCGAGGATCGGCTTTCAAAATCAACAAAACAATATAGGTAGGAAAGTGAAACTCCCTAACTTTGACATAAACATCTTCGGCGAACTCCTTATAGGACGAGTAATGGATTCGAATTCCGCTAGTTCTAAAGTATTCGATGTTGGTGGATGTTAGGGTTAGGGAAAGCCTTCTTCACAAATGGAAAGGGGCATCATAAGATTTATTGCTCGCTGCACAAGATCGGGCCACGGCGGTGACATACATCCATTCCCGGGAAATTACATGGAATAAGAAATTTGCCGGGATCTCCAAGCTTTTCGGGAAGCTTTTTGAGGAGCATCGCCGAGCAATTCTCGTTCAACTGTATCTTAGCTAACTCAAGAACTTTTCCTTCTATTCATGAGCAACTTCTTTAATCGTAGGAGCAAAGCTTGGCATTCAAAGTAAAGCATCCACGAAGCTAATGTCGAAGCGCAAATCTTGATGATTTGAAAAGCATCTTTCCATTGATTCGAAGTTTGTCAAGGATTTTTGATTTGATCATTATGACGCGAAGGATATGGAATATTTGGTTAGGTAAAGTCTTCGAAACATCGGGTTCCGAAATCGGAATAGGGTTAACCGGAGGATGGGATGTGTAGCGTACTTCCTTGGAAATTTGTTTGCTATTTATACGTTGTCTCCTCGGTTTTCGTTTACACTACCTTTTTAGGAGAAGGCTTTTGTAGGTATCCGGAGGGTCCCTCACAAGCAACACCTCTTTAGTGTTGTGATCGCTTTCATCTCACCCTTCGGGTTTTGAAATGGTTTTACACGGAAGAGTACTCCCGAAGTTAGGGCTTGTGGTTTTGAAAGAATCACTTAACATATTTTGTCAAGTTAGTTTGAAAGACATTTCGTATTTTGATTCATCAAGACGGCTTGGTGAGTCTTCATCGTGTTTTGAATTTCGATTCTTAATGTACCTTTCAACGAGTTGATTTTTGATTTTGCATGTTTCTCATCATTTGATCATTAGTTCTCTTGTAACTTCGATAAACTATTTGAAAACTCTTGATGAACTTGATTATTACGAACTTGAAAATGTTGATTTTGAAATCCTTGATTTTGAAAATTTGGAGTATGATTATTTTGAGCTTGAAAACCTTGATTTCCATGATGAAAAATTACTTCCCCGATTAAAAGTATTCTTGACCTTGATTTTTTTTGTTGATTATACTCTAGTTTGACCATTGTTTGCACCGGAGCAAACCTGGTGGTGCATTTGGTTACTAACACGTTTGGAGGGTTAACTTGAAATTGTAGAAACCAGGTCTTTTGCCGCCAAACACTAGATTGATGTTATCTGGTCACGTTTAGGACATTTGTACCAAGCATGAGGCCTCACTACAAAGTAACACATATTTCCTCAACCGCTTTAATCAGAGCGGGAGTGACAACTTTTTTAGAAACAATCTCGACTAAGGTCGAAAGTTGGTCCGCAAGCTTATCAATTCTCTCATCCTTTTTACTATCACTTTCCCTAGAAGTCGTATTCATTCTAGAAACATGCGTTTTTATTACGTATATAACGACTTTTTGATTTATGCTCAAATTGTTTCAAAGCCTTCTAATGTCTCAGTAGTTACTCAAAAGATTTCCAACCAGATGCGGCATTTAAGGAGTCCTTGATCATTCTCGTTTAAACCGTTTATAGAAGTTAGTATCAACTTGAGTTAAACTTCGTAAATCCGTGGTGGGACAAGCTCTAAGCAGTTCCTTAAAATTCGTTCCCATGCTGTCACTAAAAGTCCTCCTCGAAGTTTTGTGTAAAACGAGAAAATTTCAATCTTTAGTGAGTGGTTTTCGGAAGGAGAGATAATTGATTCACAAAAATTTGGTTATCGAGATCTCCCAAATCAAGTTAGAATTAGGTGGGTTCTTTCTCGTACCAACTTAGCGCCCCCCTCGGTGAGTATGGAAACTTCTTTAGGTTTAAACACTCGTTTGGCACATCTCTAAACCGTAAAGTCGAGGTCATACTTTTATAACTATTAATATGAGCGGGGGAATTTTCCCTCTCATAACCTTGAAACGGGCTAGCTTGAACTAGTTGTAACAAATTTTGTTTAATTCAAAATGATCAGCATTTAATTTCTGGTGTTAAATACGATAGCTTCTCCATTAACCATTACGTGGGTGCTACGGAGTAGATCTTCCATGGTTACGTTCGCCCATTGGTGCAACTTCAACGATGTACGAAGCTCGGGTTAGACTATGTTGGAGCCACGTCTCTTTTCGACGTTCTCGAAAGGGTTACGGGTGTGAATTATTTGGAAAATTTGAATTTTATGTTGCGCACTGCAACTAATAAAAACAAATAAAGAGAGAAAAATATATATATATATATATATATATATATTTTTGTTTCACCGAATAATCAACAAACTTAGGGTAACTCCCTTAAGTAAAATTTGCAAACGGATCGGTCGTAGTGGAGCGGAATGCATTAATACGTTTATCCTTCGGGTAGTAGTTCGTGAACAACATCCTATTAGCTTATTTCACAAAAGAGGTGCTCCTTTTTAGTAAGTGACCAAGACGGTTAAATTTTTGTATCTTAAGTTGGGAACATTATTGATGAAATGTTCACAATTCTCTAGTAAGAGAATTAAATTGATGTGTATTTTAGTAGTTAAGAGAACAAAATAAAAATCGAAAAATCCGAAAGAGCAAATATTTTTGTCTTTTTGTATTTATTTCACTTCTACTTATAGTAAAAAGAAAAGAAAAATATTTTTTACTTTTTATATATTTTAAATTTTTTTATTTTTGATTTTTTTTCAAAAGCGTAACTTTCGAAGACGAAAGGTTCTTCAAATCACGATTGACAAATTCAAACGAAGGAATCATAATCACAAGTCCCCAGCAGCGGCGCCAAAAATTTGATACGGTAGATAGTATATATATGTAATAATACCAAAGTATAGAAAATTCCAAAACTACCCTTGAGGACAAAGGTAGTAGGAAAAATCTTACAAAAATACTACACGTTTAACCGGTAAGTGATTACCGGGTCGTTTTCCCAAAGACTTATGAAATTAAGACCTCGTTTGTTATTTGGACAATGACTTGAATTGGTTCGAAGATGATTGTTTTCTAAAATCTTAATAGAGAGCAAATAGAACCCAATTAAAGCTAACTACGAAAAACGTTAACTGGATTAAGAAAACGCGACAAATAAGTGATTGAACTAAAATTAAACCCTAAATTCTTTTTTAAACTTTTTCTAATCCTATTTGACTAACTAAAAGAAAATGCTAAGGAAATTCTAAAACGAGGGAAATTAAAGATTAAAAACGAAGAAAACGAGAACGGGGATCGAATCCCGTTCTTTAAAAAATAAACTTTCAAAATATTAACCCTACGGAAGTAAATTTCAACCTAAGCCTAGAATATGATAAAAGAAAATTTTATAAAAAAAGAAACTTACTTTTTTGATTATTTTTCTATTTTTTATGATTTTTTAAAGTTTTTAACAAAATTAATTCGCGAAAAATATAAAACTTTAAGCTAAAAATCCTAAATTTTTTATAAAAATAGCTTATGATAAGCAGGATGCAGGAAAAATGAGAAATCCTCAAGTGCTAAACTAAATAAGCCGGGAAAAATCAAATAAGCATTCGAAATGCTTATTATACTTAAAACTCAAAAAAGGGTTAAAAGAATTGTATTTGCAAACTTGGACGTAAAAGTCCCAAGGGCACGTTGGTGAGGGGTGTGTGTGTTGAGGCTTATAAAGGTTGAGGAGGGTTGAGGTTGTGGGTTCGAGTCCTGCTCACCCACAACTTCCCCTCTTCCCTTTTTTATTTTTTTTGCAAAAACTTTGAAAAGCAAAGTTATAAAACTTAGAAAATCTAACAACTTTAATGAAAACAATTTTTTAAAAATCGAAATTTAAGCTGAAAATAGCTTCAAAAACAGACAGAAAGCTTAATTAAGCTTTTGTTAAAACTTGACAAGCTAAAAACGGGTATAAGCTAAAGCTAGAACTACATAAGCTATAACTAAATTTAAACTAACCTAATAAGCTACTCTAAGCTAGAAATGAACAAAAAAAACACAAGCTATAAGCTGAAAAGGACTATTAAGCACTTATTACTAAACTGCATACCAAACAGACTGTCCATCTATTTTTGAGCTTATTTTTTAGCATGAAAAATTGACCTTAATGGAAAAATTAGTTTATACCACCTTTTTTAAAGCTCAGTTTGTAAGCTTAATTACATCAACAAACCATAAGCATTTGAAATACCAATTAAGCTAGAAAAAGCACAATGATAATAAAAAAAGCTACTTAGGCTATTTTTGATATTTTCTGGTTTTTTCTATGAAAAGCTAAATTAAGCTTAGAAACTAACTAATGAGCTATGAACTATAAATACGAAACCTAATAAGCTAGTTAAGACATAAACTAAACAAAAATTATGGCAATAAGCTATATTTCACAATATGCACTTTGATATAATGTTACCAAACAGTCCATAAGGTAACTTTGTGCTTATTTTTCAATAAGCATAAAGATCCTTAAGGACTTTTGGTTATACTACCTTTAAAGTTTGGGACTAATAAGCTACCTAAAATCTATTCTTAAAAATCGTATTCTCGAAATTCAAATTCATTAATGAAAAAGTTTAATGTAAAAAGCTGCTTATGCAATTTTAACTCACCTTTTGGCTTTTGAATGAAAAAGACAAAAAATAATTTTAAGCTTAAAAAAAGTTGGAATAATGAACTTTTAAAAGCAAACTAAGTTGAAACAAATCTACTATTACTTAAAATCTATTTGTGAATAAAATTTGGAATTCTAAAAACTATTTTTACCTACTAATTTTTAAGCTAGAAATTGGCTATTTATCTATTTTCTCTACTGATGCAGTTTGCACACAAAGAATCAAACTCTTACAAATCTTAGTGCAGCTCATAGAAACTTGTTTACTACACTCTTAATACTCAAAGCAAAAGCAAAAGTAAGCATTGAAAATTTCTAAAAACAGTTCTTAAGCTTAAAATGCATATTAAGAATAACTAGGTCTAACAGATTCAAACTATCAACTAGCAATCTTAAAAACAACTTGATATAAGCTAACAAAAACACCTTAAATATATCTTATAAATCTAGAATTTAGATTTAAATTCAAATTAAAGGACCAAAAGGCCAATAGCAGTACTAACTCTGAGTTTGATAATTGCTTATGCCTACACCCCTTTAAAAGAGTTTTAAAAATCCATAATCTGCTTTTTAAAAATTGACGATTTAAGGTTAATATACAATTTACACTTATATCATTAAGCTAAATATAAACCTAATAGCAGATTTGAATAACTATTAAGCCAGAACAATAGCTATAACTAATGCTATTTTTTTTGGGATTTTTATTGTTTTAGACAAATGACAAGCAAAATTAAGTTCTTAAGCTAACGATTACACATAAATAACATCTGAATATCTTTAAATAAGCATAATATGCTAACTAAAACAGATATAGTAAGCAATATGCAACTAATAAGTGAAATGCATTTTAAGCTACAAATGTTAAGAGAGGGACTTAAAACTGCCTTTGCCACAAATCAAGGCTTTAAAAAATGCTCTTTTGATCTTACAACAAGCTCCATCTTATCAATGATAAGATGGTAAGGTCTGGAAGGCCCTTCCCTTCTTGGCTTCCCTTCATTTTTAAATGCGGTGGTAAATTTGGGGAGGATTTGTGTCTTATTAAGCTTAGTTAAGCTTTTGTGAGCTTAACTAAGTGTAAACTAACTAAAGTGGTGAATTAAGAGCTTATTAAGAGCTTTTTGAGCTTTATCAAACCATATTGCTTATTAAGTAAAACATAATCAAACACAAGTTTTAAAAGTGAACTACAAATTTTATTAATGAAAACAGATTACAAGGCTTTTAAATGAAAATTACAAAGACTTAAATGACAATAAGCTAGAAAATTACGATAAGCTAAAGCTATTTTTACTCTACTCCTAAATTAAGCTAGATGATCTTTTGTGAGTGAGAGAGGTCTTGTATTTATAGGCCTGAGAGAAGCTTCTAGTCTTTAACACACGCTCTTGCTTGCTCTAATCTTGACCTTTCAATCATTGACAATCATTGGATCCCTTGTCTTAGCCGTTAGATCAAAAATGTGATCACACGGATTGCCAGCGTGGCATTTCTTGTGTCAGAGGCCTTGTGCTTCTTTTGGCTTGATTTTAGTATAGATTTCCCATCAAGGTGTGTTTCTTTTGAGTCCCGCGTGTCATTCTTTTGTCAGAGCTGTCCAATCAATATCAAAGGGTGACGTTTTTGATGCTGACATGGTACTTGGTACTTGGAATCTTCGTTGCCACGCTGGACGAGTGAAGGGATTGGGTTTATTACACTTAATTGGGGTAATTTATGAGGATGGTGAATTGGGGAAGACGGTGAACAGTAAAACTATTTTTCCCGCCCCCTAATTTTATACGTTTGTTGGTTTGACTGAGTTAAATGGGGCGTTGACTTGGGCTTAGGATTTATAAAAAGGAAATTGGGCCAGGATAAGGGTTTGGGTTCGGGTAAAATTTAAAAGGGTTTTAGGTTATAAAAGAGTTAACGACCGTTAGTCTTTTATATTAAAAGGACTAACGGTGTTAAGCATTTAGGGCTTCTAATGAAAATGGTTTTAACATTCAGGGTTATTTGGGTATTTTGAAGGTTTTGTCTTTTTGTGGGTTGACCAAGGGTTGACCAAGGTTGACTTTGTTGACCTTTGCTAGAAACTCCCGGCTCTTGTGCACTCTATCCGTTCCCGTGTTCGTGTTTGCCCGGTTTTGACCGTTTTCTTGTGATTTTTGCATTATCCGTACCTACACATCACAAATGATAAAACAAGCAATATACAAGCATAATTTGCACAATTTGTTCATTTTAAGGCCATTTTTGGTATAAAAAAGGATATGTGATTTCTCACATATCACATATGCTGTCAGAATCACAATGTTGATTGTTGACATTGAAGACGACATCATGGACCAGTGATGCAATGCACAACCCTTCCTAGCCATTCGGGTTTCTCTCAACAAAAACTTGTCTCATTTGTCACGGAGATACACACGACTTCTATTGACTTTCTCACTCCGAGATAGTTGATATTGAATAGGTGGCAGTCTGCTCCAGCCTCCGATTACTAAAACCAAAACGCACTAATCGAGTCTAGAGCTAAGAGATCCATAAATAAATCTCATTAGGACACATTCCATTACTAACACTTGTTGAACACAAATTAGTTCACAAGCTGTTAACAAGAGTCCTACGCATTATCCTTGTGATTGTGCCAGAACATCCGAGTGATACTTAAGGTATTCACAGTGAAGATGGAAATCCTGCTTGAGCCAGCATCAAACAAGCTCTTGGTAGGTGACTTGCGAGATTCTATATGAATCAAACTTGTGTCAACTGGAAAGAAATGATGGTGCGATTCAATGTGAATCAAACTTGTTCTAGGAAATGAATTGACGGCTTAATCAGAAAGATAGTAACTATCTGATTCACTCTTACCGTGTTGTCTGCTTTGAGACGTTCCGGTAATGAGAACTAGCAAGCATGGTAAATCTAATACATCTGTGTTAGAAGATCCTACGCTTTGAGCTGGAAACCCTGTCAAGGAGATTCTTTGAATCTACCTGATCACATGTACAATATTTATACTGTAAAACGGTCCTACGGAACCGAAGGTTAATCTAACCAAATCTGGACGAATGACAAAGCCATATTCGTCCACACGCTTTATTGCTAACTGTTTTATTTCAGGGGATACTTATACGAATGAGATGGTGATGCCTTATTACAGTGATAGTCGGGATTCTTTACCATCATGCTCATGCTTTCAAACTACAAAGACTTTATAAGCATACGAGATCAAGAATCATGAAAGCTCAACGTCTTAAGTCAAAGACTTTAGGACAAACTCTTTGATATAACAAGATTTCCTTCAACAGATATCAAGTCTTTTATCAAGGGAGATTGTTAGCAAGCTTTCAAGATGATGTAAACTCAGTCAGTTGTGACAGAGTCAGAGGAACAACTATCCCAAACACCTCCGCATACATTCGATAATGCTCTGTGTGCTTCATTTCTTCTAAGATCATCCAAGCTGGAATCTTCATTCCATCTTTATCTTTGTATCTTCCTGAATTAAAGATATTTTTCATTATATCATCAACTTTTAGATTGTGATACTTGTCTTGAGCACGCCTTGAAATCTCTAATGATGATCTTAGTAAATATTGGATAAGGAATCGAAGATGTTGGATGATGAAGAGTGCTAGCCTCAAAATATTAAGTCGAACAATGGAAGTTCATTCATTAATTATATTAGGTCTCGGTCATTAATTAATATACGTTGTAATAGGCTAGACGGGTAAACGGGCTCTTAAATGTAAGCTAACCGGTCACGTGTATCGGGCGAAAGCCCAAGTAATCCCGAGCCCGGCCCGTAGAATTACTAAAGGCATGAAAGCCTTTTAGTTTTGATACATATACACCTCACCAAGGAAGGTGAGGTGGGTTGGTCATTTGTAACTTTCATTTTGCAAGTAAACTTCCTCATTCTCTCTCACTTTCTCTCTCTACAATTCTTATCATCTCCTAGCTTATTTTCTTGTTCATCATAATGAAGTGAAGTGATTATTTTGGATCCGACATTTGGTATCAAGAGCCTCGGGTAGATCGTGGTTGTTTTGTGGTTTAATAAGCTCAAATTAAAATTTTCGTGGCTTATTTCTTCATATAAGCTCACGTCCAAATTTTTTTGGGGGCTTATTGGTTTGTTTTGCTCATTCACTTCTTGCTTCACTTGTTCTACACCTTCTTGTGTTTCATTTGTGGTTAAAACCCAAATTTTCGTAGCTTATTTTGGATTATAAGCACACGAATCAAAATTTTTGGGGGCTTATTTGTTTCACTTGTTTAATCCTTGCTATACTTGGTCTACATCTCTATTGCTACTAAACTAGTTTCTTTATTTTTTTTGCTAAATTTCGATCTTAAATCGAGCTTATTTCAAGCTTATTTAGTTGCTTATTTTTTAAGCTTATTTGAGATTTGCTTATTTCTCTTGTGGTCCTAACCGGTCAAAATCAAGAGACATAAATCCACTATTTTAGCTTCATAAGACAAGGACATTTTGTTTGATAGTTAAAGTGGTCCTCACTAGAAAGTGACATCAAGCGGAATATGTTAACAGGTTGAGCGGAACATGTAAGTTTAATTCGAAGCGAAATATGCAGGTTCAA
>BQNB010128499.1:0-19271 GCA_026074375.1 Tanacetum coccineum
TCCACCAGCATATGTTCCTGAGTCCGATCCGGAGGAGGACGATGAGGATCCCGAGGAGGATCCAGCTAATTACCTTGCTGATAGGGATGATGATAATGAGGAGGAGGAGGAGGAGCCTTTCGGAGATGATGCTGAGGACGAAGATAAGGAGGAGGAGGAGCACCCAGCTCTGGCCGACTCTGTCCCACCTGTACACCGTATAACTGCCAGGATATCTATTCGGGATGAGCCATCCATATCACTTTCTCCTAGGGAAGAGGTCGAGAGACTTCTTGCCTAAACCACCCCACCACCATCACCACTTACTCCACTATCATCTCCTTTACCACATATACCATCTCCCCCATTTCCAGCATCACTACCTGCTAGTCCTATTCGCCTGTTGGGCTATCGGGCTGCTATGATCAGGCTGAGAGCTGAGACACCATCCACTTCTCATCCATTACCACTACCTACTTCATTACCACTTTTGCAGTTACTATCTTCTGACCACAGGACAGACATGCCCGAGATTACACTACCACCTCGGAAGAGGTTGGGTATTGACCTTTGTCCTAGGTACGAGCTTAGAGAGAGTTCAGCTGCAGCTGCCACTAGACCGATTGGAGGTCGTAGGACAGACTATGGGTTTGTTGGTACTATGGATACCGAGATCAGACGACAAAGAGCCGAGGAGGTCGACTATGGGATTAGAGATGTTTGGATAGACCCGAGAGAGGCTATTGAGGAGGTAGCATCGATGACCCTTGGAGGGGTCAATACTAGGGTGACAGAGCTTACTGCAGTCCAGGAGCAGGACACGCAGGATATCTATGCTGTGATAGAGGATACTCAGGACAGGCAGACCCAGATATATCAGAGTGTTGAGACATTGGTTGATGATAGTCAGTACCACTATGAGACTGCACGACTACTAGATCAGGAGGCTCCGGTTTCCCGAGAGGCATGGGGACGCTCCATGGAGGTTAGCTATATGACACGTTCAGAGATTTTGGCATTACGTTTTGTAGTGATAGGTCAGCAGGCAGTGATTTCACATTTGCAGGTAGCTGACCGTAAGAGTCAGGTTGTGACTTTAGAGATGCTACAGGCAGACTACCAGAGGCAGGTCCAGTTGACTAAGGCATTAGAGTTGCTGAAAGGACTACAGACTCAGATGGCCGAGTTTCAGAGGAAGCTTGGACCCGCAAAAGGTCTAGCACAGCCTGATGCACCAGGAGAGGCTGGTAGCAGTTCCTAGATTTGGTTATGTTGCAGGTATGCTATGCAGCCTGTTAAGTATTATGGGTTATTCCCAGCTAGCAGACTATATAGATCTTTTGTTTTGTTTAGCTACCCAGTATAGGTCTTTTGTTCAGGTATTATCTATCTTGTACAGCATACTAAGTGTTACGGGTATATCCCGGCTAGTATGGCTTTAGGTTGTTTCTTTTGTCTTGTAACCTAAGTGTAGTAATCATCTTGTATCTGAACCGAACATGTATGTTTTTCCAAGTTATATATGAAATGGACGGATTACGTTATCTATGAAATCGAATTTATTATAAATGAATGTCGATTTGGTTATACCATGGTTAATTTCAATAACAGTTGTACATTTCACTGTGTGATGTGATCTCGTTTTTATTTAATGTGTATATGTTATGTCATAGTTATGATTTTATGAAATCTAACGGGTATTATGTTTTCTTGTGATTTAAAGAAAATGGCACCAAAGAGAAAGACCACGAGGTTAAACCCAGATGCAACACCAACACCAGTCACAGACACTCATACCACTACATCTGTCACCAATGCCCAAATTCAGGCAATGATTAACGAAGGCGTTACTGCTGCACTGGCAGCACGTGATGCAACCAGCATAAAAGGCGATGAAAGCCTACTTCATGAAGGTTGCCAGAGGCCTGTGCAAGTTGCTCGTGAATGCACCAACCAACTTCTAAAATGCCAACCCATGAACTTAAGGGCACTGAAGAGTTGTTGGACTTCACTCAGTGGTTAGAAAAGATGGAGTCAGATACAGTATAGCAACTTACATAGCATGCCATGTCAAATTGCTACGTGTACCTGCAAGGAAATGGCTCATAACATTGTGGAACTCCATGTTAACCACAACTCCTGAAGTTTCCCATGCAATGCCATGGAGGACGACGAAAAAGATGATGACAGAAAAATACTGCCCAAGGGGCGAACTTAAAGAAACTATAGTCGAAATGGGAATTTGAAGGTAAAGGGTAACGATGAGGTAGCTTATAAGCCTACGTTTTCCAAGAACTGGCAACTAATGTTAGATCGGATGTTTCTAAAGAAATAGACCAAGTTGAGAAGATAGTTCGGTTGCTTGCCCGACACGAATCCATGGGCATTGTATGCGACTAACCAAAAACTAATTGCAGGATGCCATTGAGTTCACCACTGAAACTCATGGACAAAAAGATCAACACTTGGGCTGAACGTCAGCTCGACAACATAAAAGTCTGATGACACTGCCAGGGAACAACCAAATCAGCAACAAACAAGAGACAAAACACTGGAAGAGCTAAGTCGTAGGAAATGTGATAGAAAACCAAACGGGATGCTCAACCCCTATGTGTGTCCCAAATGTAACAACACCATGAGGGACCATAAGGCACCCATATGCCACAGCAGAGTGCAACCGATTGTGACAATTAGGTCGTGACTGCAGGAGTCCCCAAATGTCAACACTGGGGCTAAATCAGAGGGCTTATTAGAAAGGTGTGCACAAGGCATTTCAAGAAGGATTGCCCAAAATTGAAGAACAATAACAACCGGGGTAATCAGGCTAGAAATGCCAAGGGGCAATGCAGGGGCAAACTCGGAAAACAATGTCGTCACGGGTACGTTTCTCCTAAACAACTGATATGCATCTATTTTATTTGATACCGGTGCCGATAGGAGTTTTGTATCTACTGCATTTAGCTCCCGAATTATTATCACTCCAACTGCATTAGATCATACATTATAATTTCGAACAGCCGACGGCGAATAGTTAGATTAAACACTATTATCCAGGGAAGTACATAACCACATAAATCACCCTTTCAACAAAGACCAAATGCCCTAAAACTAGGTAGTTATGACGGGATAATTGGTATGAGATTGGTTGGCAAAGTACCATGCCGTTAGTAGTCTAAGCAGAAAAGATCATTCGTATTCTTTCGGAGACGAATTTAAATTCGTTCGTGTGACGGAAGCATCAATAAACACGGGACCCGATTAAACATCATCTCGTGTGCTAAGGCTCAAGAGTATTTAACGAAGGGATGTTACGTATTCTTAGCAAATATCACCGCAACCAAAGACGAAGACAAGTCATAAAGGGGAAACAACTTGAAGGTGCTAGTTTGTCAAGAATTTCATTGAAGTCTTTCCTGAGGACCTTGCCCGGTAACCACCCACCCGGACAAGTGTAGATTTTCGAATCGATTTGGTACGGTGCTACACCCGTAGCACGGGCACCATATAGATTAGCACCGTCCGAAATGAAGGAGCTAGCGGAGCAACTACAGGAACTTACGGACAAAGGCTTTATAAGACCAAGTTCCTCACCCTGGGGAGCTCCGGTTCTGTTTGTAAAGAAGAAAGATGGGTCTTTTCGGATGTGCATCGATTACAGGGAATTGAACAAACTAACAGTGAAGAACCGCTACCCACTCCCAAGGATCGATGACCTATTCGACCAGCTGCAAGGGTTGAGTATTTATTCAAAGATCGATCTGAGGTCAGGGTATCACCAGTTGAGGGTTCGAGAAGAAGACATTCCCAAGACTGCATTCAGGACTCGATACGGTCACTATGAATTCCAAGTCATGTCTTTTGGTTTGACTAATGCACCGGCCATGTTCATGGACCTTATGAACCGGGTGTGTAAACCGTATCTGGACAAGTTTGTAATTGTCTTCATCGATGACATTTTGATCTACTCCAAAAGTAAGAAGGAACATGAAGAACACCTTAGGCAGATCTTGAAATTGCTTAAGAAGGAAGAATTGTACGCCAAGTTCTCCAAGTGTGAATTCTGGATTTCCAGGGTACAATTCCTCGGTCACGTGATTGACTGTCGAGGTATTCACGTTGACCCTGCCAAGATTGAATCTATCAAAGATTGGGCGTCTCCTAAAACACTGATCGGTTGAGATTACACTAAATATATATATAATATATGTTAAAATATAAAATATATAAACAAGTGTAAAAACAGCAATCAATGATACCGAGAAGTAGTATAGAGCTTTCCCGGGTCGTAAATCCCCAACGAGGCTGGAATGGTAAATCGATACGAATGAATTGATGATTTGAATTGAGAAACAAATGATTTTGATTTTTAACTAGATAAACTAAAATTAATTAAAGAAAACTAAAATTATTCTACGGGAAACAAGTAGTGGAAAATGGGAACCTTAAATATACTACGGGGAACAAAAATAGTTATGACTAACAATCCTAAACTACGGGGGTCATAAATTAAAGGCAATGAAATCCAAGAAATCAAAGGGGAACGTAATTAGGCTAAAATACATCAACTAAAATAATTAACACTAATAAACTAAATTAAACATGCAATTATAGACTACCGGGAATTAAATCGCAAGCTAAAACTAAAAATTACAAAAATAAAGTCATAAAATTAATTTTAAAATTTAAATAAATTAAAAATATTCTAACTTAAAAGAAAATGTAAAAAATTTCAAAATCGGAGTTAAAAAGCGAACAAAACGGTAAGAAACGAAAAAGCCGAACTCGTAAACGGGCCCGGAACTGAATTTTAAGCAAAAATTACCCTACACAAGTTTTATTAATTTTCCTACAAACTATTTGATTAAAGAAAATTTTCTAAAAAAGAAAAATAATTTTTTGTTAATTTTTGTATTTTTTATGAATTTTTAAATATTAAATACTAATTAAAACAAAGAAAATAAAAAATAAAAGTCTAAAAATTCTAAAAAAATCAGATTAAATAAAGAAAAAGTTAACAAAACTAAAAATGTAAAAATGCCCAAAAGTTACTGTAGCAATTAAAAGTAATTAAGCTAATTAAAATAAACCCTAAATTAAATTAATTTAATTAATTAACCTAACTAATGCTAACTATTGTTAAGTTAAAAGGACTAACAGGGAAAGGCTATAAGGACTAACGAAGAAATACCCAACTAACCTATGGCACTAACAGTGTTAACAACAAAATTCAAATATTACAAAAATGGTCCCTGAATTGGACCCCGACTTACAAATGAAGTCCAAAAGGCTTATTAGCCAAAACTTAAAAAAGAAACTTTGTAGAGGAGCTTAAGGTGATTCTTTTTTGTAAAAGCCAAGGGTGCTGAAATCTACTAAATAAGCCAGAAATGTGGCTTTTCTTTGACAGAAACTCAAATAAGCTTAAAAGCTCTTTTAGTTTTCTTTTTAAGCTACAAGGCACTCAAATAAGCTGAGAGTCAACTCAGCTATTTGAATAAGCTACTTAGGCTAAGATGAGCTACTCCTAAATAAAATAAGCCCTAAGATAAGCTAAAATATAAATAAGCTATTTCTAATAGTAAAAAAAAACAGAAAAACACCTAAATAAAGCCTAAAATAAGCTAATCTAGAAGAAGAATTAAGCTGTAAGACTTAGGGGGCTTAAAGGATTCCTAATAAGCTACTAGGAAAAGAAATATAAACCTATGTTAATTAAGCTAAAAGGAAAGAAAAAGAGGGCTGTAGTGCTTGTTTTTGCACCAGGGCAACAGACAAAGGCAGGCTGAAGGGTGTTTTTGAGCTTATAAAATAAGCTCAAAAGGGCTTTAGACAGAAAAGCAAATATAAACAGATTTAAGGGACATAGAATAGAACTTATTTCCAAAATTTGAGCTTTTAAAAACAAATAAAACCTGCTGATAAACCAGCTTGAAAAAGGGCTTTTCCACAAATTACACTTGACATTTTGACAGCCTCAAGGATTTGACTATGGCAAAGACAGAGCAAATCTCCTTGTATGCTGCATTTGGCTTCTAAAATAGACAAAGTAAACAACCTAATAACTACTTAATCTAACCTTAAACTAATCACTAACCTATGTCTTTTATTTTAACAGAAAAATGAACCAATCAATAGAAAAAACTCAAATGCCACATTTATACTTAAAAACTTTTGATTTTCTTAACTAAATGACCTGAGATTCTCAGCCAAAGATGGCTGAGAGTTCCAAACCCATGTACATCCCCGTTTGACCCATTTTGCCCTTTAAGCCAAACACCCCCTTATTTTTAAAAATCTTTTAAACAAAATGTTTTTGACTTAAACCTGAACTAATTAGTTAACTCTATGATTAATGAACTGAGTTAAGGGCAAAATAAGACAAGTTAAACAGATTTAAACATATATCCTTTAACCTTGTGATTTCAACAGTAGCAAAACAACAAAATTTTTCATAAATCTTGGAAATTAAAGAAAAAACTTTTAAAACAGTAAATTAAACTTAAAAAGCAAGCAGGAAACTTATATTTAAAGTTAATTAAAAATTAAATAAGAAATGGCTATTAAAAACTACTAGTGTGGCTCGGCTTGTGTTTTCTTGAATTCATATAAGCCTCAAGGTCTTCACAGCTTCTTTCTTTGTGTTTCTTGTGTGAGTTGAAGGCTCAGCATCAATTCCCAGCCATTGATGAAGTTTCGTGCTTCTTTAAACATAATCTCGGCCATAGATTTTTCTTGGGTTATGGGGGATTGCAGACGTGGCATCGAAAAAGGTTTAGTGGGAGGTGGGAATGAAAGAAACTGGGTAAACGATGGGTTGGGTAAAAGGGTTTAGGCCGGTACGTGTTATGGTGGTGTTTTTGAGGAGTGGCGGGAAAGGGAGTTTGGGAGTGCGGGGATTTGGGTTAGCAGGTTTAAAAGTTTAGACTTAGCAAAAAGCATACCCCTAATTTTCAGCTCTTATCCATTTCTTTTGTTTACTCTTTTATTAGTTATAAAGAAGTTTTAAAAGTAAACGAAAGGCCTTGTGTTTTTATATCAAAAGAGTCAATGTAAGAATGGCTGTTTGGCAGAACTGGGCCCTTAGCCTTTTAAGGGAAAAACAGTTTGGAAAAATTGCAAAATCTCAGTCCCTAACTTTGTTTAAAACCATTTGTCTGTATAAAAACAAGTTTTAAAAATTACATATTAGTCTTATGTTTTATTAATAATTTGTTTTTTTCGGCAGTAATTGGGCTTGGGTTTGTGTAATGGGCCCAATTGGGTTATTTGGGCCCTAAAGGTTGTGTTATTTGGGCTTTTTGGCCCAATGAGGTTTGGGTGGGTTTTGTGTGTACACTGGCTGAGATGGTGTGTTCAAGGGTTAGGGGTATTGGGCCTTCAAAGTCTTCTAGTCTCTGTCAAATTGCGCAAATGGGCGATTGTCATTGATTGAGGGCCCATTTGGTCTTCCACAGTCTTCCGTTTAATATGCTATTGGGCTTTCCCGGCCATCGATGGGTTGAGATTGCATCAAATAGTTTCTTTTTCCAATTACGGCTCCGGTTTTGACTGTTAATTTGTTGAGTTGACTTTGACTTTGACTTTTCTGGTCTTTGGCTTTGATTTGGCTTTGTCCTTCACAGCTTTTTCATTCCGTGTCTGGTTTTGTCGTTTTAGCTTTGTTTTTCGTCCTTTTCTTGGTTTTTCCTTGTACCTGCACAACACAAGTGTAATACATAATTTCTTTGCAGGTTCTGTCTGTTTTTGGTCATTTAAGTCCGATTTAATGGGAAAAAGGTATGTGTATTTAAGCAAATACCATAAGTCCCCATTCTACGACATTGCCGTGTCCTCACGCAATGCTATGAGGTAATGCATTTTCGAAAACTAAGACTTTGACCCCCTCCGACTAATAACTTTGAAAAAGTTGGCAAAGTGTTTGTCATAGGAAAAGAATCTTTAGCTTCGACAAAATCCGTTTTAACACAATTATTTTGTATGGTACAATTGGAATATATAATTTTTTTTTGGATTTTTGAATGGTTTGTCTTTCTTATTTAACTCACAATGGGATCATAGAGTGAGAAACGTCCATGGAATGATTCTTCGGATGTCCTGACGGAAAAATTTCATTCGTCCCCGGATTTTTCACTATCTAAAGCCCAGCAATTAAACGAGATCATTGTCTATATTAAGTTTAGGTGTAAAGCCCCCCCCACCCCACCCCACTCATTACTTATGACTTGTGAACTTTTGAACTCCGAATGGATAAAATGATACGTGTGTGTGATCGATTTAACTCAACCATTGTATCAATTATTCTCATAGTCACAAAATGATCGTGACTCAAAGCAACAATTATTAAGACTTTGGGCAACTTGATTTTATAGGAATTCAAAATTATTATTATATATATATATATATATATATATATTACTATATATTATATATTTATAAGTATAATATATATATTTATTTATATATTTTTTTTTTAAGTTACTTTAAAGCTAGGATGCGTTGTATAGTTTGAACACCTACCTAGGCCTCGCTCCCTAGTAGATATCACAACCAATCGTCCGCTGTTCTTAGTTTGAAAACCCACCCCGTTGATAGCGTAGTGGGGAATTCACTCAAACACCTTCATTCATAATATGCTAAGGATTAGTGTCTTAGTTTGAACCCTCACCTAGACCTTTCTTCCATGTGAGTTATCACGACAACAACCATGTCCCTAGAGCAAAGATGTCTTTGTTTGAACCCCACTCGTGGTTTGCGGAGTGGGATTTCAAGACAATCTATTACTTGCTACAATAAATCACATGTATGCTTTATTGGCATCAAATCTTTTCAAAACTTTTGCTTTTAAAGAATCAAGTTACAAATTGAAGCTTTTTCTGAAAACATCGATTGACTTAGCTGAATTAAATCGAACACGTATGATTAGGCGGATTAGAAGCTTATGGGGAAAAGAACACAAGTTATTATATAAGTTTTTAGACGAATCTTGCTTGACTCAATAAACTTATATTTACTCTATCATTTCTCGTTCTTCCATTAAAGAATTTCAAAGCATTAGAATTCGTGAAAGCTTTGGACTAAAAGAACTAGTAGGCTATCAACACGCACGATCGAGTCTAAATATAAAAAAAAAAAATTTATTCTTACTCTACCCAAAAGACAAAAACACTTTCTATTTTGAAAATTTTTAAAAAAATTTTTTAATTTTTTTTTGGTTATTTTGCAAAAATTGGTGGTTAAAACGGGATTATGTGATAACAACGACTGCAGGCAAAAATTCAAATCGAATGATTCCCCCCCCATACTAGTACTAAAACATCGTCCTCGATGTTTTCAATGGTTTCTACGTAGATCTAGGCCGTTTTATGAAGTTGCCAAACAGTAATCGTTAAGTCGATTAGATTGGGATACTGATTCCCAAAATGTAGCTGAGGATGTGAAGCTCGGTTAAAAAATGACAGAATCGAGAGCCTTCACAATTCCGGGAATACCTGGACTTACAATACAAAGCACACAAAAATGGACAAAACATGGGTAACTGGAAAAAATATAAGCCTTCTCACAAAAAAACACTTTTTATTACATACTACGGATTAAGCATGGGTTGCACTCCACGGAAGCGCTTGTTTAGGGTCACGTCGCTTGTCCCGTCCCCCGAATTTATTGGTCCCATGGGGAACGTTTGGAGGATTGAGGACAACCTCGGTTTGGTTATGTTCCCCTCCAAAAGTAATGTTTGATACGATGACCTTCAATTTAATGTGGGCCGGAGTTTGAGGTAGTCGACGGCTGCCATAAGGAAAAAATTGGACAAAACGGTGAATGGTTCCGACGCCAACGGGATTTCAATTTGCCCGTGTAAAATCTTTTGGTCTAGAATGAAGAGGAGGACACGATCACCACGTTGAAAACGCGGTTTTTGTTTTTTCATCTTAGCATCGTTGTATCCTCTTGGTTTTCTCTTTATAGATCAAAGAAGGTTTTTTTTTTTTTATCGGAGGCCTTGATCACGAAGTTCATTTAGTTCATTCAGTTGACTTTCTGTGATCACCGCAGTTGGAATATCAAATTTTGTAGCTTGAGAGCCCAGTAGGCTTTGTGCTCTAGCTCGATTGGTAGATGAAATTGCCTTCCCGTACACTAGCTTATTTGGAGTACACCCAATTGGTGTTTTGTAAGCTGTGCGGAAGGCCATAATGCAAAACCTTCATATAGTTATACGACAGGTGGCAGTTTTTCCCAGGTTCTTTCAAGGATACGCTTTAAAGTCCACGATTTGACACATCAACTTGTCCCACTTGTTTGTGGGTGATATGCGGGTGGAGAGTACGATGAGTTACTCCTATACTTAAGCATGACTTTTGTAAATTGGTCATTCGCAAAAAGTGAGTTCCGCAGATCCACTTATGATAGCTCGGGTGCACCATATAGTGTGAAGAGAGTTTTCAAAAAATTTGCAGAAAACTGGGATCATTGGGGGGGATGCGCTTTTGCTTCGACCCATTTTGAATAATAGTCAACAGCCAGGAGTATGTTCTTGGTTTCCTCTTGAAGACGGAATCGGCCCGTTAACATTCAATGCCCCAGAGGTCAAAGGATTTCGCAAACTTGGATGGAGTTTTGTGGGCACTCATCTCGTTGCGTTTATTTTTTCATTGACGTTGACAAATGTCACAACGGCGTGACATAGTCATGGGAATCCTTGTAGTTGGTGGGCCAATAGAATCCTGAATCGAAGATTTTTTCTGGCTGTGTTATTGGCACATAGTGTCCCCCAGTTGGTCAATGTGGCATGCTTTGAGAATGTCTAAGCTTCTTGCACGGAAAAAACAACGTTTTATCAACCCTGATCTGCACTGATCTTAACGGAAAGGATCATCACAGGAATTAGTGTTTGACATCCTTATAAGAAATTTATTTTTTTGTTGGGATGTCATTCCATTGATAACAAAATTTCCCCCGCTTGGTAGTTTGCACAAATCGGAAAAACCATGGGGGTACTTTGATCTTGAAGTGCATTGAACCAAGATGTCTCGTGAGGGAAATGCTTCATTGATTTCTTTTATTACGAGTTTGTCTTGATGTGGATTTTCAAGTCTGGACAGATGATCGGCGGCGAGATTTTCTTGCTCTTTTTTGTTCTCGAATTTCAATATCAATTCTTGGGCTATAGATCCACCGCATGAGTCTTGCCTTAGCATCCTTCTTGGCAAAGAGATACTTGATGGCAGAGTGGTCAGTATACACTATGCTTTTTGACATGACAAGATATGACCGAAATTTCTCAAAGGCATACACTACAGCAAGTAACTCTTTTTCAGTAGTAGTGTAATGAGTTTGAGCCTCGTTCATAGTCTTGCTAGCATAGTGTATAGGTTGAAAGTGCTTGTTTTTCTCTTTGACCGAGGACTGCCCAACATTGCGAAGTCGCTAGCATCGCACATCAGTTCATTAGGCAAGTCACATGTCGGGAGCATTAAGATCGGAGCTCCTCAGTCAGTTTTTCTTTTGGTGTATTAAAAGGAATTGACACACTCTCAGAATAGACAAACGGGTCTCTTTTTCAAGCAAGTGGTCATAGGACGGGCTATTTTCGAGGAAATCCTGATTGAATCGCCGGTAAAAAACGGCGTTGCCCAAGGAAAATACGGACTCCTTGATGAAGTCGATGTGGGAGTTTAGCTATTACTTCGGTATTTAGCTCTATCACCTACAATCCCGACTTAGAAATTTTATGTCCGTGAACAATGCCTTCCTTCACCATGAAATGGCTAATTTTTCCCAGTTTAAGACGATTGGTGTCTTCACACCGCTTTCAACATACTTTCTAAAGGGTTAGGCACAGTGGAATAAAAGAGTCCCAAGACGAAAAGTCATCATGAATACTTCCATCGGGTTTTTAAATCATATGTGGAAGATTGCCATATACATCTTTGGAACGTGCCCGGAGATTGCATAGCCCAAAAGGCATGCGACGATAGGCAAATGTTCCGTATGGGCATGTGAAGGTTGTCTTTTCTTGATCTTTTGGGTCAATTGGGATTTGAAAGTAACCCGAGAAGCCATCGAGGAAACAGTAGTATTCGTTTCCTGCTAGTCTCTCGAGCATTTGATCCATGAATGGTAAAGGGAAGTGGTCTTTCCGGGTGGCTTCATTAAGTTTTCTGTAATCAATACATACTCGCCATCCCGTGACCAATCGAGTAGGAATCAGCTCATTCTCTTCATTTGTGATGACAGTCATACCTCCTTTTTTAGGTAATCAGTGTACACGGCTCACCAAGGACTGTCAGTGATGGGGTAAATCAATCCAGGTTCATGGAGTTTTTCAACCTCATTTTTGATCACAATCGTGAATTTTTGGGTTTACCCTTCTCTGACTTTTGCACAGATGGTTCATAGTCCATCTTCTATTTGAATTTTGTGAGTACTATATTCGGGCTAACACCTTTATGCGGAGAGTTTCCAAGCGATGGCTCGCTTGTGGGACTTGAGAACCTTTAGAAGAGCTGCCTTTTCCTCATCTTTTAAGTCTTTAGCAATTATGACAGGCAACTTATCGTCACCTTCTAAAAATGCGTATTCAAGATGGGGTGGCAGTTCCTTGAGTTCAACCTCGGGAGGTTCATTAATGGAAGGTTCAACGGTTTTAGCTTCACAGAGTTTGAGTTCTTTCCTACCTCACAGGCTTTATTCATTGTTCATGATTTGGGAGGCGGGGTTGTGGTTCACTGTTTAAAATTGCTTTAGAATCAGGATGTCCCCTCAGGGATATGATTAAGTTGGATCAATTCAGATGAAGCTTGGATCATCTTCAGAGCTAGAAACGAATCTGCTTCTTCAAATAAGAGAAAGTCACTGTCCCCGAAAGGTGTGAGATGTTGGAGAAAGCATAGAAACAATAGCTCCAAAAATATGAGTGGGATTGCCACTTGCGATCAACGTTTGAAAATCTAGGACCTCTTGAGAATACTCATCACAAGCCATTTCGATGGACGTCGATTTTGTTTGCCGTCATATGGTCGTATCAGCTGTTGTTTTTTGAAGGTCTGTCAAGGTTGAATGTGATGGTCTTCCTTGCCAACACGAAGGGTAATCTCTCCTCCATTAAACCATCTACCTCAAAATGCATGACTTGTTTTTAAGAAAACATCGCCCCAGAAATCAAAGGGACTCGGGGGTCTGGTCAAATCAAAACAGACTACGAATTCTGCTGGAAATAGGAACTTTCCACCATTAGACGGACGTCTTTTGCAAATACAATTGGTTCAGTGATTGAACGATCTGCTAGTTATAACGTCATGCAGTTGGGGTTTGTCAGAAGAGCAAGATCCTTCCAGAACAGGGAATAAGGCTTCGAGATTAATGCGCGCACCAAGATCGGCCAATGGTTGCATGTAGTAATCCCCGTAAATTCGCTTGAATCAGAAATCGGCCGGGTCCCCAAGTGTCTTTGGTAAATTGTTGAGGATGACGCTGAACAGTTCTCAATTTAAAGGAGTCCTTGCCTATTCAGCTTAACTTTTTCCTTTGTTCACTATCAAGTTTTTTAAAGCTTTTGAAGCAAATATAGGCATGAGAATCAGGCATCGGTATAAGCTATTCTCGAAAATTTAATCTCTAATGATTTCGTAAAATTTCTCGATTTGATCGTTAGCTTTTTCTTCGCGCATTTCATCATTTCTTGTGATGGAAATGGAATTGATGCTTTAGGAACTGGTGAGTAACAACGGGTGTAACATTGGGTCTAGGATTTGGATACGAGGTTCTGAATTTGAACAAACAGGAGGTTGGACGTCTTCGGTGCTTTCCGTTATTAGCAGGGGGGCATCGTGTCCTTTGTCCACCTCAGTGTCATGATTTAAATTGCCTTTCGGTCCTTGGATGTAACACCACTCCGGGTAGTGATACCTTTTAAAATCTTCTTTAGGGTTGGTAACAGTGTTACCAGAAGGTTCTGATCAGGAAAGTAGAAGCTGTATTAGCCAGTAACAAAATTTTGAATAGAATATCAGTTAAATTTGCCAATTGGGATTGCAGGTTTTGACCATTGGTTCTTGCTTGTCTTCTCAACACTGCATCAATGCTGTGACAGGTCCTTTCAAAATCTGTTCTTGACACACTGTGTGTCTGAGGAGCAGGTCCTTGATGAGCTACTGGTTGATTAACTACTGGTTGATGAACCGGAGGTCGATAAATCTGACCTTGGTTGAAATTGTTTCCTCTGTTTTGATTGAAGTTATTTCCTCGATTGAAATTGTTTTGGTTGTTTGCATGAGGATTCTGAACAGGAGGAAAACCAGGAGGTCGAATTTGGTTTGAGACCATCGGAGGTCGATAACCAGAATTAGCTTGATTGAAATTGGCGCATGCGGACTGGACACATACTCTTGAATGTTGTCATGGTATATGTTGTGTTAGTGGTGGACAGTTTTGATAAGTATGTTCCTCCCCACAAGTTAACAAACTTTGTTCATACCGCTTTTACGGGGGCGGAAGCTGGGGTTTGGTTCTTTCTTATCCAGAATTAATGCACGATACTTGTCTTTGAGTTCAAGCAAACATAAGATTGAAATAGCTGGGGTGGACGAGATTGTACTCTTTTAGTTCAACAGCTTTGTTTCTTGACTTACAGTACCTTAGCTTGCTCTCTCGATGATTTTTAAACATTCTCGAGGCTTTTTGTATAAAAGAGTTACCACGGCCAGCTGAGTTCAATGAATCTTGATCATCTTGAATTTAGGGCATTATAGGAATGTATCGAGTTGATGCAATTCTGAAAAACTCAATGATGAGGGCATCCCTTAAAAGTTCATTGAAACGATCCCAAGCCTCAATAAAACGCATCATCAAATTTTAGCTGAATTCGTGATTTCATTCTGAGATTTGTAGTTTTAGTGGGCGGGAAGGGAATTTGTTAATAAAATTTCGAAACAAGATCATCCCATGTTTCTAACTCGCCGAGGGGGTTCTTTTTCTAGCCAAATCCGGGCTGCCCCTTCGAGAGAAAACGGGAAAAGCATAAGCTTAACCGACGTATTTGGTACGTTCGGAATCTTCATCGTAGAAGTGATCTTGTTGAAATAACGGATGTGAGCATGTGGGTCTTCTTTATCGTGTCCAAAAAATTGCTTGTTTTGAACAAGATTTAGAAGACCATGCTTGATCTCAAAGTTATTCGCGGTGATTTTTCAGAATAAACTATGGCATCCTCGTAACCCTAGGTGGGTGCTTCGAGTTATTGCGACCATAGTAGATTAATCAGCCATAGCAACTAGGTGGGATTATATCAGGTTTCTCAGGTTAGTTTGATTTCACACGAAGTTGTCGACTTGTGTTGTCGACGTCTACGGGCTTGAGAACGAGTGCGCATGCACAAAATAGGAGTACAAAAGGAAAATTTACACTATTTTTTTTTTTTTTTTTTTTTTTTTTTTTTTGGTTTTTCAAAGATTAATTCACAATTGATTTTAACGGACAATGAGATAAGACAACTTAAACCAAATAATCTGCTTACTTCACGGTAACTCTCAAAAAGATAAACCGCACAAGGTGAGCGGGAGGAGTTGGAATAGCGCGATGCTTATTTCTCCTTTGGGTCGTAGTTCCTAGGAACACACAATAAAAACTCCTTATACCATTTTATAGTTTAATTTAAAACTTTTCTGGTGAAGCGTACGTCGTAAGAGACACAAAAGGCAAGTTTTTAAATCTTTTGTTCGAGTTGGGAACCAACAAGTTCACCGGAACTTATTATGATAATACCTCAGTTGAGAATATTATATTTTGGTGTTTTACCAAGTTGTGAATTTTATTTTCTTTTTTATATGGACAATGTTTTTAGATTTTTGATTTTTTTTGGTTTTTTTGGATTTTAAATGATAATTATACTAAAAAGAAATGAAAAATATTTTTGTACTTTTTTATTTTTTATTTTTTATTTTTTTTTTTTTTTTTTAATAAAAGAAAATATTCACACTTTCAAAAACAATTGATCAAACGTAACGATAAACGTTTGCACAGCCTCCCCGGCAACGGCGCCAAAAATTGATCCGCTCAGACTATACCTTAAAATACATATAATATAATAAAATATCAAACATATAGTAAGAATAATCTAAAAGCAGAGTCAATGATACCGAGAAGTAGTATAGAGCTTTCCCGGGTCGTAAATCCCCAACGAGGCTGGAATGGTAAATCGATACGAATGAATTGATGATTTGAATTGAGAAACAAATGATTTTGATTTTTAACTAGATAAACTAAAATTAATTAAAGAAAACTAAAATTATTCTACGGGAAACAAGCAGTGGAAAATGGGAATCTTAAATATACTACGGGGAACAAAAATAGTTATACGGATAAATCCTAAACTACGGGAGCATAAATAATGGCAATGAAAATCCTAAGAAATCTACGGGGAACGTAATTAGGCTAAAAATACTTAACTAAAATAATTAAAACTATTAAACTAAATTAAACATGCAATTATGGACTACCGGGAATTAAATCGCAAGCTAAAACTAAAAATTACAAAAATAAAGTCATAAAATTAATTTTAAAATTTAAATAAATTAAAAATATTCTAACTTAAAAGAAAATGTAAAAAATTTCAAAATCGGAGTTAAAAAGCGAACAAAACGGTAAGAAACGAAAAAGTCGAACTCGTAAACGAGCCCGGAACTGAAATTTGGGCAAAAATCACCCTACACAAGTTTTAATAATTTTCCTACAAACTATTTGATTAAAGAAAATTTTCTAAAAAAGAAAAATAATTTTTTGTTAATTTTTGTATTTTTTATGATTTTTTTAAATATTAAATACTAATTAAAACAAAGAAAATAAAAAATAAAAGTCTAAAAATTCTAAAAAAAAATCAGATTAAATAAGAAAAAGTGAAAAAACCTAAAAATGTAAAATGCCCAAAAGTTACTGTTTGAAATTAAAAGTATTAAAACTATTAAAATTTAACCTAATTAAATTAATTAAAATTAAAATAAAACTATCTAAAAGCTAACTGTTGTTAAAACTATAGGACTATCAGTGAATGGGACAAAAAAGGACAAACGGGGTAAACAGCTAACTAACCACAGGGACTAACAAAGGTAACTATAAAAGACAAAATTACACAATTGATCCCTGAGGTGGAGCCCGATGTGCAAACTGAGTCCAAAGGGCTTATTAGGCAAAAGTCAAAGAAGCAAAGTTGTTAAGGGGCTTATGGGGAACATTTTCTATAAAAGAGCAAGTGCTTGAATCTAAATAATAAGCCAGAAAAGTGAGCTTTTGGTTGAACAGGAATGCTAATAAGCTTAAAAAGCTTATTTGCATTTTTTTTATAGCTAAAAGGGTTTAATAAGCTAAATTTGATTTATCTATAGTGCTAAGCTAAATCTAACCTATTTTAACTAAAATTGATACATTAAGCCCTAAAATAAGCTGAGAGAGTATTATGCTATATGGACAGATTTTTTATAAAAGAAGAATTCGGGGGTTTTTAATGCATAAATTAAGCTAAGTTGAAAGGGATTTAAGTGAAGATTTTGGGGACTTAAAAGAAACTAATAAGCTACACTAAAAAGCAAAAAGTTCTAGGAGTCTAATGCAAAATAAGCTAGATAAAGGTGGCTGAATGATGGTGCTCAGCCCAGGGGACTTTAAGCAGTGGGTATGAGGGAGTTTTTGGCTTATTAAAATAAGCACAAGAGTGCTTTTTACCCCAAACCAAGCCCAAACAGATTTAGAGTAGTGGTCAATGAGCTTATTTCCAAAATAAGAGGGCTTAAGGATCACTAGATCCAGCTGATTTTTAAGCTCATAGGTCAAGGTTTTCAAAAAAATATATTTATATTACAACACTTTGACTAACTTGGTCAAAAATTAACAAGGGACAAATCAAAGGACCTTTTTAAAGATTTGGTGGACTAAAAGGAGCACAAAATTGTTGGTGCTAAGCTGTCTATGATGCTTTAGCCTTTTTAGACTTAATTTTTTTTTTTTTGGTAAAACTTTGACAGAAAGTCAAAGGCTTTTTTTAAAACTTAGTTTTACACTAAAACTTTTGATTAAGTTGGTCTAATTAGGCACACACACTCAGCCAAAGGTGGCTGAGTGCTTGTAACCCATACCACACCCAAACTCACCCATTTTACAGCTATACCAAACACCCCCTTAAGTAAGTGAAAATCGATTCTTAACTTAATTTTACTTAAAACTACTAATGCAGATTAAGATTAGTGACAGCAGGGTAATAAAGAAACAAGCAAACTCAATTTTTTTCAGGATTAACAAAGAATTTAAAAGACGAATAATATTGAAAATCACAAGAAACTTAACATCAACTTCAAAACTTGAATTAAACTTTTAAAACAGTAACATTACACTTAAAAAGCAAGCTGGAAACTTAAATTACAAGTTAATTAAAAATTAAATAAGAAAAGCTAATTAAAAACTAAGGTGTGGTTCGGCTTGTGTTTTCTTGAATTTATATAAGCCTCAAGGTCTTCACAGCTTCTTTCTTTGTGTTTCTTGTGTGAGTTGAAGGCTCAGCATCAATTCCCAGCCATTGATGAAGTTTTGTGCTTCTTTAAACATAATCTCGGCCATAGATTTTTCTTGGGTTATGGGGGATTGCCAGCGTGGCATCGAAATAGGTTAGTGGGAGGTGGGAATGAAAGAAACTGGGTAAACGATGGGTTGGGTAAAAGAATGGGGTGGTAACATGTGATGGTGAAGGTTTTGAGGTGGTGGCGGGAAAGGGAGTTAGGGAAGAGCGGGGATTGGGTTAGCAGGTTTAAAAGTTTCGACATAGCCAAAAAGAACCCCTCATGTTTCAATCACATTTTATTTCTTTTGTCCCTTTTCTTTTTAGTTATAAGAGGTTCCAAAGTAAACAGAAATGGCCCTTGTGTTTTATATCAAAAAGAGTCAAAGAAAGAATGGTGTATTGGCAGAACTGGCCCTTAGCCTTTTAAAGGGAAAAACAGTTTGGAAAATTGCAAAATCAGTCCCTAACTTTGTTTAAACCATTTTTCTTTATAAATCATGTTTTCTAAAAATTACATTTTAAGTCCTTATGTTTTATAAAAATTGTTTTTGGGCCAGTATTGGGCTTATGTTATTGGGCTTTTTAAGGCCCAATAAGGTTTGGGTGGGTTTTGTGTGTACAATGGCTGAGATTGGCTTGTTCAAGGGCTAGGATCGGGCCTTCAAAGTCTTCATAGTCTCTGTCAATTGCACACAAATGGGCTGTTGTCATTGATTGAGGGCCCATTTGGTCTTCACAGTCTTCATTA